>JACEFZ010017692.1:455000-472500 GCA_014155875.1 Cepaea nemoralis
CTTCTCGTCATTGTATGGTGCAGAAACGGGGACACTGAATGAACACCATATCACTTCTCGTCATTGTATGGTGCAGAAACTGGGACAATGAATGAACACCATATCACTTCTCGTCATTGTATGGTGCAGAAACATGGACAATGAATGAACACCATATCACTTCTCGTCAATGTATGGTGCAGAAACGGGGACAATGAATGAACATCATATCATTTCTCGTCATTGTATGGTGCAGAAAAGGGGACAATGAATGAACACCATATCACTTCTCGTCATTGTATGGTGCAGAAACGGGGACAATGAATGAACACCATATCACTTCTCGTCATTGTATGGTGCAGAAATGGGGACAATGAATGAACACCATATCACTTCTCGTCATTGTATGGTGCAGAAACGGGGACAATGAATGAACACCATATCACTTCTCGCCATTGTATGGTGCAGAAACATAGATAATGAATGAACATCATATCACTTCTCGTCATTGTATGGTGTAGAAACATGGACAATGAATGAACACCATATCACTTCTCGTCATTGTATGGTGCAGAAACATGGACAATGAATGAACACCATATCAGTTCTCGTCATTGTTAGTTAGTTAATCGCGGATACAATTTCACAGCAAAGGGTCGCATCATTATGCGCCGTTCCTGTGCCAGTGAATAGCACACAAAATGCTCCTCACTGCCCCATGTGAAAAAATGAAACAAACAGGAGTCTTGACAAACCAACATCCCGCACAGGTATATTATGCATAATGCCGCTGCCAGAATGCCAACACAAATTCCGCCAGGAAAAACACAGTTCATCGTCGATGGAAGCGATAGTCACTAGAAAAGCAACAGCCACACGTCACTGCCTAAGGCAGCCCAGTTATTTCAGCAACCGTTCGGCCGCCATTTACCTGAACATGTAGATCACGTTACAAATTATCTCGTCATTGTATGGTGCAGAAATATGGACAGTGAATAAACAATGATCGGGCAGAATATGAACTTTGGAAATGTAGTTATAGAGACAAATATGAGCAATATCAGGACGGAAGAAGAAAGCACACATGCGTTTGAATAATGAAGACACAAATAGCATATTGCACAATCGCGTGTGATTGTTTAATAATGACTGTTCCAATGTGATTGGTTGAATAAAAATGTTCGATCGTTGCTGTTCGAGTGGGATTGTCCGATTGTGATTGTCGGAGTGTTATTTCCCAGTTGTTGCTGCTTAAATGTGACTTCTCGATGATTGTCCGAGTGTGACTGTCTGAGTGTGACATTCCAGTATCCATCCATCCATCCATCATGTGTCATGCCGATAGCTTGGGCGGTCATACTTTGCCATTTCACTCGATCACCAGAGTCGTGGATCAACTCCTTGTTCCTGTCTCGACCATGCCACGTGGCCAAGACATCCAGGTATTTACTTCTCGGTCTCCCCTTGGTCTCTTCCCTTCGATCTTGCCAGTTGTCACCAAGTTCTCCAAGTCATTTCTTCTCATAACATGCCAAAAAAAATTTGACTATGTCTAATGACGCTAATCAGATTACGATCTTCATTTGTTTCTTGAAGGACTTGTTCATTGGTTTTTCTGTCTGTCCATGGTATTCTTTGAATTTTTCTCAGAAACCACATTTCCACAGCCATCAGATGTTTTTCAGCTTGACTGCTCATTGTCCACGCTTCACATCCATACAAAAGAACAGGCTCTATCTAGCACTTCAACACTCTTTTTCCAAGTATGGCTGTCCGATTATGGCTGCTCGAGTATGACTACTTGATTGTAACCAGAGATAAAACACATAGAATGCACTAACATCTACCAACTGATCCACAGTGATTATCTGAGCGTCTGAACGTGAATGTCAGATTGTGGTTGCTCGAGTGTAATTATCCAATTGGGACTGTGCAAGTGGGATTGTCCAGTTGGGACTGTCCGAATGTGATTGTCCAGTTGGGAAGGTTCCAGTGTGTTTGTCATATAGTTGTTCTCTGTGAATATTCGTTTCAGATTGTCCTAGTGCTATTGTCCGACTGTGATCGCTTGAGTGTTATTGTCAGATGATGACTTCCACAGTGTGTTTGTTCGAATTTTGACTGTCCCATTGTCATTGCCCGATAGTTTCTCTTCGACTGTAATTTTCAGAATGTGGATGGTGGACCGTGATTAACCTATCGTGACTGTCTGTTTGTGAATAATGTGGTTACGAAACTTTTTGACACACGGTAGTATTAGTCGGAGGTGGTTCTCCCAACACCCTTGTAGATCATAAGATAAGGCAAGGAACAGTGTCTAAAAAGACTTAAGTCTTGTACTAAGGGGATTGGCGTTACGAGAAGTAAGTCTTTACGAGAACCAAGCAATGACTGGGAATCTACAAACATGGTCAGGCTGCGAGAACAGCAAGTTAAAAGAAGTGTGGCCAAACAAGAACACTACGTTGGAAGCCAAAGAAGAGTAATAAATCAACACAGAACTGGTGTCGTTAGCCGCTACACGCTGCGGGATTTACTGAGGAGGGGATCCGAGCACTTATGGACTGAATGGTTCGATGTGCAATGAGGATGATCTGTCGACTAACTAACTGGATTGGAGTTAGATTTAAGGCGGGCTTGCAAAGTAAATCCTCATTAATCGTTGTTCAGTTTGTATCTATATTTCTCAATTCTATTTTAAATTAGCTGTTATAAGATACAAGGAATGGTGCCACATCAAAGTAATATACATACATATTATATTGATTCCATTAAGAACCTCCCTACCATGCATGCCGTAAGAGGCGACTAAGGAGGATTGGCGTGAGACTGACTACACCAAGCCGTCGAACACTTTAGCTTCTAAATCCAACCAATTAAGATCAAGTCTACAAAAAGCTAGACTTGAGTTGGCTGATGTCATATGATCCATTAGGAAATGAAAGGTATAAGAAGAAGAAGAAGAAGAAGAAGAAGAAGAAGAAGAAGAAGAAGAAGAAGAAGAAGAAGAAGAAGAAGAAGAAGAAGAAGAAGAAGAAGAATAAGAATAGGAAGAAGAAGAAGAAGAAGAAGAAGAAGAAGAAGAAGAAGAAGAAGAAGAAGAAGGGGGAGCAGGCGAAGAAGAAGAAGAAGAAGAAGAAGAAGAAGAAGAAGAAGAAGAAGAAGAAGAAGAAGAAGAAGAAGAAGAAGAAGAAGAAGAAGAAGAAGAAACTGCAATTAGCAATGCAAAAGACAAGTAATACACAGAAATATCGATTCATAAGGAATCTTGATGTATGTGATATGACGAGACATAAATTAACCGCTATTGATTGACACTCATAGAAGTAGATGAAAAAATGTAGGGATCAGAGGACACACTAAACAATATAAAGATTGAAAGATATAGATTGCAATCTGTCTCCCCCAAATAACTCCACACCTCGCAGATTGAACAAGTGTACTTTGACCGTAAAAAAAATAAGTTTAAGGACTAAATTCTTCTATTCGGAATAAGAAAATGTCGTTTCCACGAATCATTTCGAAACTTTAAGGACATTATCTTTTGAAGGGAAATGGTTACCCCGACACCACTCCTTGAATTTCAGCATAATCTAGGAGCAATTCGACACCAAAGCGAATGTACCGGGTTTTTCCAGGATATTGAAATGCAAGTGATGACATCTCTCATTATCAGTTACAATATATTCATTCTAACCAAGCGGCTGATGTGGCATAGTGGTTAGCGCTTGCTTAAGAAGACAATGGTTGAGTTCAAGCCCTAGAGGTGGTAGAATTTATTTGTCCCTACAAGTACGGTTCTGGACACTGGATAATTTTCTAAATTGTCTGTGAACCAACAGGGAAAGGGAATTGGACATCCATCCTTATTATGCCCTAGTCTAGAACGTGTGAAGCTATAACAGAACGTCTGTTATAGCAACGGCACAGTTGACGGTCGTGGTTCAAACTTAATTATTGAAGAGAATTACTATGCAATCCAAATATTAGTAAGCGGCGCACTGGTAAGCACAAGGGGGTTAGTGAAAATGACATAAAGAATACGACGTGGCTTGACAACAATAAACATACGAGAGAGAAGCCATCTAGCAGCTATGAAAGCAAGACGTGCTAGTAATACTGAGACTGATACCAACAAGAGTGTAGAATAAGTAGTACTTCATTATTAATCAAAGGAGGTCGATAAAAGTGAGCTTGATCTAAATGGTAAATAATTAAGGAACGATATGGAAGAAAACTGTGCAACATCTGCAATGAATGTTTTTATATTTTTATATTGTAACGGAATGATGCTGGACGCTTGTAATTTTTGTATGTACGACATGTCGACCCCTAATCGCCCTATGTGAGTCACGAATAAAAGAACCATGAAATCTGAAGCTGAGGAGCAGCCTTACTTTATATCTACGTTCCTGAGTAGTTGAAATTCACATGTTTGTGTTGATGTTTTGGGACCACCAATCGTGACCACCCGATCCTTGACGATGGGATTTGTATTGAAGTACCATTATTCGGCCGCCATGGACCCCTCTGAGGCAGTTGGCCACGATGGGTGGCGACACTGCCAAAAAGCCCTACAACTTCACATCACAAAGACAATATCTGCCCTGTGATAATCAATAGCTAGTAAAAGTAAGTACAGGACCACTTCACATGCCTTGAGGCTTCTTTGGTATAAGCCGACAGCTGCATATTTGTATATACCAATGGGCACTCGATGGATGATGATGGGGTCAGTATCACATCGGTCTCTTTGATTTCCTGTGACATAGACTGGTATAAAAAAAAAACGGGGTTGACCTGAGAGCCCAGGTCCTTGTATAAAATAATCCGCCCCGGGAAGATTAACCCGATCAACAAATCCCCGCAGTAGTCGGATGTGTCGGCCGAAAAGTGCTCGTATAGCAGCTCTGCTGTAAATATGCATAACTCAATTACGTCTGAAAAAAACAAAACAAACAACAACAACATTCCGGATGAACGCAGAAGAAGAAGAATAAATAATCCGCCTCAATGGGTATTCGAACACACGACAACCAAGCCGGCAGGGAAGCGTGCTGGCCACTGTGGTTCGGCGGTTCCCGGTAGCATGCACTGTGACTTACATTCTCATATTCATTAACATATCTTTTACATATTATTCCACAATAAGGCGCCATCTCTTGGCTCTTAGCTTTGTAACATCTCTTACCTTGTTTAAATCAGTTGTCTCTTATTCCTTAATATCAATGGACATCTATTATCTTAATTTAAAAAAAAACAACAAACCGCCACTACTACCTATAGTACCTTGCGGTGTATAACAGGGGGTTTTGAGTGTGAGGAATTAAGGCCGCATGGCTAGTGCGGTCGCCGCGAACTGAATAGGTGAGGGTTTTCATTTTTTATCCCAACATAAAATAAATCTATAGCCTTAACGAGGATTTGAACATGGTCTCCCGGGCGAGAAATCAGCGCTTAATAACAGTTAAAATCTGTTATCTCATAACACTAGTGAAGATCTGTTATTTTAACTCTTGTCTCAACATCTATGGAAAGATAGCATGGGTGAGTAATTATAGGACCCTCTTCCACGCCCTGAGTCCATTGAGTATGTGGTGCTAGTTCCATATTACCTTTGCATATGATTTAAAGTTGTTAGGTTTTGTTATGTATTTGAAAACTAGACGTGATAACAATGTTTTCCTGACGGCAGATCAATTCGGCGAATAACCCAGCAAGCGGCTTAGCAGGCATACGTTGTCTAAACGTGTTAGATTAGCTTTAAAAAAACAACAACAACAACAAAGTATTCATTCACAATAGCTCCCGTGGATTCTTATTTCAATGAATCATACATAAACTTGAAAATGTTCAAGTTCTTCGAAAGCATGTTCCCCCTGGAGAGTCCTTAGCTTTTGCTATGGGCGATACGCTTGTGTAAAGTGACATGGGCGATACTCTTGTGGTAAAGTGATAAGGCTCAGTGGCCTTCAGTGAATAGGGGAAGCTAATGTCTGTGATAAAAGCTTCACCACTTACCGGGGAATGCGAATTCATGCTGAGCTGAAGAATTTTGCGATTGCGTCACCGGAGAATAGTTAGCACACCGATATGGCGGGTAAGATGTTAGAAGGTCTTAACCAGGGAAAACCCCACAGAGCCTAGAACATTCAAGCTGATGTCGCGCTTGAGCACCCTTCTACAGACCAAGAGTGAAAAAAAATTTACTTCGGCCACTGAGAAGGCGGCAAGGGCGAAACTCGATAGCACTTTGCGTCAAGTTTTAAGAATGAGCTGAAACAAATAGAGTGTACAAAGGTTCAGAGAGATTGTGTACATACAATCCCTGCTTCAGGGTAGAGTGAGAGGAATAAGTAGCCTGTAAGCAGAAGAGCACGCAGCAAATGGTTATCGTGGAGATAAAGAGCGCAGAAGAACGCTACTCACAAACGCTATATGTCCGCAGCTGATAGTGTGAAAGAGGGCCTGCGCCAGGTGTGGCAACATCTAAAAACCAGACACAATGCCCTTTATCGAACATATAGGTTCTATAGGAACAGACAGATAACTTGGAAGGCATAAGTGAAGTTCTTTCGAGAAACATAGCAGTTTACTAGAGACTTGTTCGAACAGCCATGATCTGACATCCTCAATATCCCGAAAGAGGAGCTGGAAGGACAACTTGTGGAGATGTACTAAAATGCCCAGAGTTTCACTAGGAGGGATTGAGGGGCTTGTACGGCCGGAGAAACCAGCAGTGGTTTCAACACCAAGCCTCCGTCGTGGAGCGACGTCGTGGCAATGGTTAAAATGGCACGTGGCTAGTCAGCATCAGCCTCCAACGACGTACCGTATACAAGAGATCTCCGAATAATCTAAAGATACTCCATCGAATTCTAATGTTATGGAAGCACAGACACGTAAGCACGGAGTGGAAGAAACCAAACGGAATCTACATTCTCAAATAGCAAAACTCGACCAGGCCGATCTCATATTCTTCTCAAGCACGGCCAACAGAATCACGATATACGTGAAGAGGAATAAGTACGCCGACACAACAGTACAAAAACGGGGTTCCCGGATGTGTAGATAATGGTATCATGAAGGTGGGATGCAAGTGCAGAGAGCGTAGACGAAAAAGGAAGATCTGCAGGTGATAATGTTGGCCATGCCTAACGCGTTCGGGTCAGTGCCCCACGAGATGTTATGACAAGTCCTCAGGATAACAGCAATGCTTAAGCAGTAATTCTCAGGTTTCTCTCATTGCTTCACGACTAGATGGATCGACCATCAAGTGGGGTATAACCGTATATACGATTTTCCCGATATTATTCGTCATGGCCATGCAGATAATCAAGGATGCGGCATCCGGCTACACACAAAGTTCGAAACGCAGTGAGGAATTCAACATCTGGCCACTGAAGACCTTCATGGACGACACGAAAATCCTGACACCGAAGTACAGCCATGCTCACAGCATGCTCCTCAGGCTAGATAAACTGATCCATTAGTGCAGTATGAGCTTCAAGCCCAAAAAATCGCCTGTCGATCGTTAAGGGCAAGGCAGCGGCAACTGTGTTCACGGTTGTAGTCCAAGCAATTCCCCGTGATGGAGGAACCCGTGAAAAGTCTTAGCCGATTGTACGATTCCTCCTTGACGGACAGGAACGCAGTGTAGCACTTACGCCAGACAACGGTGAGCGGTTTGCGTGTCTTCGAGAAAAGAAGGCTGAAAAAAAAAACATTCAAGAGCTGATGTCTCCAATTAATGCAGATTTCAAAGATCCTATGGCCTCTATTGATTTACGACATATGCCCAGGTGCGGTAGAGGCGATTGAGAGAAAGATCGGCAGGGTGATAAGGAAATGGTTTTGAGTTCCACCAGGTCTGTCGAACGCAGCGCTTTACTACAAAATAGCAAAGTGCGCATCCCTGTTCAAGTCCGTCTTGGAGGAATACAGTCGGAAAAGCCAGACTCGCGATGATGCTGCGCGAGTCTCCAGATTAAATAGTCAGCAGCTCATAACCCTCGCTCAAAACAGTAAGGAAGTTGAAGGTCAGCAGAGCAGTCGAATCTGCGCAAGCATTACTAAAACTGAAGGAAGTCATGGGATACACCCAGTCGGGTAGGCAGGGGTTCGGACGCAATGACAGAGCTCAACTGTGGTCAAAGGCAACGGCCAGGGAACTCAGTGACATGGTGATTCAGGAGATCCGCGAAGTAGAAGACGAAAAGAGAGTTAAAAGGCTGCCCGACAGTCGCAACATGACTAGTGGATGTCATGGTAGGGGGGCAATGCAGAAGTCACTGACATGAAATGGTATCTGGTGCATGGCACCACTACGCCTAAGTTTCGTCCTCCGATCACTTTACGATGTCCTGCCAACCTAGTCATGTGGGGTAAAACCGCCGACCCGTCATGCCTCTTCTGTAAAGAAAAAAAAAATCCCCAGAAACTAGAGCATATGCTGTCTGCGTGCAAAGTAGCCCTTTTCCAGGACCGATTCATCTGGTGCCACAATAAAGTGCCCACTGTGCAGGCAGTCATAGTAGATGAAGCAATGATGCAGGCGAACAGAGGGACCATTGCCGGACCGATACGGATTTACTTCGTCAGAGTTGGGCAGAAACGTTGAGACAATGAAGACTGTACTGAGTTTTACCGCCGTCCTCGATAGCGCGGTTGACCTAGTCACCCGGCAGCGATCCAATAATTCCGGTTGCGACCTGATATTTTTACTGCACTCCTCATCGGCTCAACAATTGATGTGGCTGACCGTCCCATGCGAATAGAGAATCTAGGAGCAGTTGGAAAGGTACAGTGACATGGTCGCAAGTCTGTGACACGAAGTATATACTGTCAGGCTATTCGCCGTAGAGGTAGACGCAAGAGGTCTAATCTCCCACTCTGTGTACGATGTGCTTAGGAAGTTATGTATAAAAGGACAAACGAGAACTCGCGCACAAAAGCAAGTGGGCGATGCAGCCGAAAAGGCCTCGTGCTGTCTCTGAAACAACCGTAACTTTGAGTGGGACAAGTAACAGCTGTAATATGGTTCACGTTCCTGTCTGCAAATCGTAGTATATCCTGGGCAACATTCACATTAGCCAATCTCTCATCTAAGATCTAGAACTGATACTTTTTGTGTCTATCTGTAACCATTCCTCTGAATGAGTGCGGTGTACTTTAGACTGGGGCTTAGCAATGTAGTCGAAATACCACGCTGAGGCAGTTATCGAAATCAATTAAATGTCTGTCGAAGTCCATCCTCCGGCTGTGGTGGTGTATAACTCTTTCGAGGACCACACTCCGCAGCCGAGACGCGGTATACGTTGGGTAACCCACAACCACAACCAAGTAGCCCACAGGAAGAGCCAAGGTCACGACCAAAGATGCTAGAATATGTGTGAGGGCATGAAGCACCAGGTGTGCGATATTCTCCCCGAGGGAGGGGTGGCTTGGGGGAGGGCACAGTGTGCATTTGTGGGACAAATGGGAAACGACTCAAACGTCTCGAAATAGGGTAAGAACGCACGGCAGGAAACGTACACCCGGAGCCATGACCCGGCGGAGGAGGCAGAGAGTATCAGAAAGGTAAAAGACCGAAACACTCCGGGAAGGGGGACACCTTCTGGCGGATCAGAGGCCTTATGTTGTGCTTGTTCAGCGGCGGAATTTTTATCACCGGGGAACTATAAAGGTCTATTATTGTCTGTAAGCTTGCTATTGCAGCCTACCTAAGAGATGGACAACATTCATGTCAAACCCCCAAGTTCAATCTGGACCCACGCACTGAGGAAATGGATGGCCAAGGTTTAAATGATCTTTATCGTGGAACGTCTGGAGTATGGGGGGAAACAGCAGACATATTTTCAGGACTTTCCGAGACTCTTCCTCAGCAGACAGGCTCCACTAAGGTGACATATTATTTTATACTGTACCAACTCCTCTCTTAAAAATATAAGCACAAGAAGAATTATCGTCGGGGCTACGGTGACCGTGGCAAGCCGCTTCAGCGCAGTTATTAGGGAGTTACGTTGATAGTGTCATGAGCGCCATCGGACGAGTGTACGTCGCCTGCGTTCGTCGTCCGCCAACAGAGGAAAATACTGGCTATCTATTCCTCCTTGCATTCAGGCCTACAAAATATTATGGGCCTATTACTATTACATCACAGACCCATAGCTGATTCCTATTTCCGGACATGTATTTGTTTACGACGTCCGTGCATTGATCATGATACCCTCTTCTTTGCCCACCAAAAGAGAGAAGGAAGAGCAGAAGATGAGGAATGCAGAAGTTAAGAAGGAAGAGAAACATGAGACAAAGAGCCAGAAAAACCCGATCAAACATGGAAAAACTGAGTTTTAAGTTGTTGAGAACAGGCAACTGGAACTGCCGCAGCACAAGGTAAAGAGGACCAATGTTGGAAGGACTAACCTATGATTGTGACATCTTGATGTCGAAGGAAGTAAAGACTACCGTCACATGCTCAGGACACACCAGCTATATCAATCCACTAGGACACGGGCGCATTGTGAGGAAAGGCAATCAATCAATCCATCATGTGCCATGCCGGAAAGCGTGGGCGGTCATGACTCGCCATTTCACTCGATCACCAGAGTCGTGGGTCAGCTCAGCGTTCCTGTCTCGTCCATGCCACGTGGCCAAGCCATCCTGGTATTTTCCTCTCGGTCTTCCCCTTGGTCTGTTCCCCTCGAACTTGCCAGTTGTCAATAAGTTCTCCAATCCATTTCTTCTCATAACATGTCCAAAGAATTTTGACTGTCTTCGTCTAATTTCTCTAATCAGTCTACGATTTTTATTTGTCTTCTGTAGTACTTGGTCATTGGTTTTTCTGTCTGTCCATGGTATTCTTTGCATTTTCCTCAGAAACCACATTTCTGTAGCCATCAAATGTTTTTCAGCTTGACTGCACATTGTCCAAGTTTCACATCCACACAAAAGAACAAAAGAGGAAAGGCAGAAAACATTCATTACTCGATATGTGTCTTTTGAATCAGAGTGAGCCAGAAATTGGCATAGAAATGTGCAAAACAGGCAGGGCCGCTGTGTTGAAGTCAAACTATGGTTTTATTATATATATATATATATATATATATATATATATATATATATATATATATATATATATATATATATATATATATATATATATATATATATATATATATATATATATATATTGCTCTTCTTCAGGTGCCTGACTGTTTGCACACAAATTTTGGGCACACATTTCTTATTTGGCACTTTTGCAGCTGAATTGGACTCAACCTTTTTAGAAAAGGTGCATCTTACAAAAACGAACTGAACTCAACTTCTGTGCCTTCTTTAACACATTAAACAACACAAAAATAATTTAATAACACTAACGCATTAAATAACTTAACAAAAGCAGGTTTCCCTGGCGTAGGTATTAACGTCTTTCTCCGTAATCTCGTCTATTCTCGTGAGTAACGCAGCTGCGCGAGATTCGGTAGCGGATCGCGCCGCGTTGATTACTTACGGGGGTTTGTGAGCTGGTCGCTCAGAACGCAATGGCAAACTATTGAGCGTAATCTTGCCTAGTACATCAATAGCAGCTGAAGAATGCTCGTGTTGACAGCAACGACCTGTAAGGGATATGCAAAAAAACCTAAAATAATACAACAAACTAATGTAACAACACTAACACATTAAATAACACAACAAACTAATATAACAACACTAACACATAAAATAATACAGCAAACTAACGTAACAACACTAACACATAAAATAATACAGCAGACTAATGTAACAACACTAACACATAAAATAATACAGCAAACTAATGTAACAACACTAACACACTAAATAACACAACAAACTAACGTAACAACACTAACACATAAAATAATACAGCAAACTAATGTAACAACACTAACACATATAATAATACAACAGACTAATGTAACAACACTAACACACTAAATAACACAACAAACTAATGTAACAACACTAACACATAAAATAATACAGCAGACTAATGTAACAACACTAACACATAAAATAATACAGCAAACTAACGTAACAACACTAACACATATAATAATACAACAGACTAATGTAACAACACTAACACATATAATAATACAACAGACTAATGTAACAACACTAACACATATAATAATACAACAGACTAATGTAACAACACTAACACATATAATAATACAGCAAACTAATGTAACAACACTAACACATATAATAATACAACAGACTAATGTAACAACACTAACACATATAATAATACAACAGACTAATGTAACAACACTAACACATATAATAATACAACAGACTAATGTAACAACACTAACACATATAATAATACAACAGACTAATGTAACAACACTAACACATTAAATAACACAACAAACTAATGTATCAATGCTAACACATAAAATAATATAACTGACTAATGTAACAAACTAACACATTAAATTGACAACGAAGAAGTTGTATTTTAATATTATTGTATATTATTTTATTTTCTTGAGGTATGTTTGTGTTGTCCCGTCCCTGATGAAGATTTATATGATCAAAACTTTGTGTGTTGTGACCTAGAAAACTCATTTTTATTTTATTATTTTATTATTTGATTAGTAAATATTGTTGATTGTCTCTTGCTTTATGGGAGTTATGCTCACCTGTATGGAGACCGTTATAAGGTATGTACAGTGTGTCCGTGTTTAGTATGCCTCATCTTTTCGCAGGATTTACACATATCTAACTGTATTTCAGGTGCTTGGTCTGAATCAGCTATTAGCAATTATGACTCCCCAGTACAGCAGTCTCTCTCTCTCTCTCTCTCTCTCTCTCTCTCTCTCTCTCTCTCTCTCTCTCTCTCTCTCTCTCTCTCTCTCTCTCTCTCTCTCTCTCTCTCTCTCTCTCTGTATCGAGCTGGGCGAGTAAGGAGACCTTCTTTCTGTGTCTTCTGACCTTAAGCCGTATCGGAGTAAAGTCCCTCAACTATCTCACGCCTAGACGTTGTATCTGTTTCAATCTATCGTAGCTGGTTCCATGTCCTCGCATACTATTCGTGTCTCTAGATCTCTTTCCTTTTTCGTTTGCCCTGTGAGTAAAGAGACTTTGTGGTTATACTATTTCTCTGGCTTTCTTGTCACCCGGGCCTTCATAGGCAGCAACACCTAATAACACTGTAACCTCCTAAGCATGTTGTAAGAGGCAACCCAGGAAGGCTGGCATGCCGATACCTTCCCTCATCCAGTAGGAAACGCAAATTTATCTGCAACATTCAAACAACCAAGAGCAAGTTTAAAGATCAGAAAAAAAAAAACAACAACATAGGCCTTAGGAGATTCATTGCTGAAGGATAATATATCGTCAAATGTGACCCCCCCCCCCCCCCCGCCCCCTCCCGCTCACCCTCCACCCCATTTGGACATTTTTTGGCACTCGCTAGCTTTGAACTCAATCATAGTCCATACACACTACTTCTAGTAGTGCTGGACTGAATTTTGCGTGTGGATTAGCTTTCCCAATTAACAGTGTCCCTCGCCATCAGATGAGCCAACTCCGTCTTCAGAGGTGCTTGAAATTTACGTACCCAAGTCAAGGACGAAAGATCAACATTTTAGTCCAAATGATCATTTGGACATAAGGACGATATATCGCCATACTAAGGTCATCGTGTTATTTTCGTGGTAACTTTCGCAATTTCAATGCTCAGTGAAAGAAAATTTTCATTGTAATACATGTACGAGAAGTCAATAAGTAAGTCAGAAATGGCTGTAGAAATATAACTAGATATGACAACTTGAAACTAGTTTATTTTTATACATACATTGTCCCTTTATTTCTCAACATAATTTCCACCAACATTGATGCACTTATCCCATCGTTTTATCAGTCCTCCCAAACCGGCTGCATAGACCTGCGTGCTCTGTTTTCTAAACCACGTTTTCACTTCACTTTCAACTTCGGCGTAATTCGCGAAATGTCTCCCGCCTTGAGAAAATGTTTCTACCCAGCTATGCACTGCTTTACGAGACAAACATTTGTCAGCATAAACAGGACGCACTGCTTTATGAATGTCCTTTGCAGGCAGTTCTTTTGTCCACACAAAAAAAAAAAACAAAAAAAAAAAAACGCACAACAGCACGTTGCTCTTTGGTTGTACACTCCGTAAGTACAGTCGCCTGTTTGTTTATACGCTGCGCATGCGCATGAGACACCTAGCGCCACCTGATGAAAGGGAATATAAAGTTCAGTGTTGCTGTCACCTAATGACACCTGTAGAAAACACCAACTATATTTACCTGCCATCCCACAGAACTGTGTGACTTACTTACTGACTCGCCCTTGTACTTGTTCATTTGATTATGTACCATATTTGGTCCATAGCTACTTTTTGTTCGGTATTGAACCAGTGAAGTGTTTTTTATCCTGAAATTGTTACAGACCCACACTGACTTCGTTCATCTAGCCACGACCCGTGAGACTGACCCGAGGTGATGCAGTAGCTAGCTAGCTTACCCGCATGCACTGTGGTCATGTGATCGAATCAGTATCGAAGCGGTTAAAAAAGAATTGAACTGGTCTTCCTGGTGGACCCAGTTTAACATGGATACCGGATATATTCTGGAAAATAAAGGCGCCCGGCTAGATCTTAATCGCTTGCCGATTGGTCTATAAAATAAGGGGCAAGCACCATATGTCCAGTATGCCTTAATGTGGAAACGGTTATGTTCCTTTACTTTTGAACCGCGGGATGCCATGTGGAAAGAAACTGTAATTTCAATACTAGTAGTTGAGTTCAATACCCCCTTTCCGAGCCACGATAGGCGCAGTTACTAGCGCGCTTGCCAACCGGCTCATTGGTCATGTGTTCGAATGTCCACCGAGGATGGGATTTAAAAAAAAAAAATGTACTTGGGCTCCCAGCTCGACCCAGCCAAAAATGGGTACCAGGACAGCGAATGCATCCGGGGTGATATTTACCCCATTACCCATCGAGTGCCGATTGGTCTTTAGAAATATGGGAGTAGCATCACGTACACTAAAGCCTCTTCGTCTGGAAACGGGCTTTTTATTTACCCTACCACCGTCCCACTAACAGCATTATTTGGTCAAGTGATGAGAAGAGAGGCATAGGGAAACATCGAGACCACCGGAAACATCAGTTGAAAAAGGAGGCAGAGGTAGTTAGTTAGTTAGTCATCAAACCTCCTCATTGCAAATCGCATCATTCAGTCCGTAAGTGCTCAGATCCCCTCCTCAGTAAATCCCGAAGCGTGTAACTGTTAACGACACCAGCTCTATGTTGGTTTATTAATCTTCTTTGGCTTCCTGCTTAGTGTTCTTGTTCGGCCATACCTCTTTTAACTTGCTGTTCTCGCAGTCTGACCATGGATGTAGATTCAGTCATCACTTGGTTCTCGCACACGACTTACTACTCGTAGAGCATTCAGTATATCAACCTAGTCAATGGCTCATCCGCCCTCCACAGTAGCCTTACCTGCAAGTCTGTCAGCCTGCTCATTTCCCTGTACACCCACATGTCCTGGCACGAGAGATGTAACTAATCTTTTCCAGCCGTGATAGCTCCAGAGACAACAACCATTGTCTTCGGACCAATACCACCTATATCTTCCTGAACATACACATTGAGTCACTAAGGAAACGTGCCCAAGTTAAGGTCTGTGTCTCGAGTCATGTAATTGCTTTACTTACTGACATGACTTTCATAGTCAGAGGCAAAGGTAGACAGAAAGCAGTGATGCTGGATTTACTGAGACTGTGGACTGGAGAAATATCAGCAGCAGAGTTGATCCAGAACACCAACGACCGAGAATCATAAACGCCTACGCCAGCTGGCAGGATACGTAATGTTAATGACGATGACTGTAACATAAAAAAAGATATCCTATAGCTGATAATATTAGCCTCTTGAAGCCGGTTCCATAGCAGATGAATTAAGAAATCTTCAAACCATGATCTCAGAGCTAAAACCAGTGTTATCGCAAACACGAATAAGGAAGCCATTGACTTAATTTTTCCATAAACCCTTTGTTGTGTTTTCTGTAATGATTCCCCGTTTGCTGTGACATGCGAGCCATCAACACTCAAGTGCTCAGCTTCCTGGATCAGCCACTTGGAAATGGTCTAACAGCTAAAACCCTTACCACTTCTTCTCGAAGTTCCTTGTCACGTTTTGTCAACAGTCACCGATCTCCAAGGTGTCTAGTGATATTTATCAGTTCTATGCTTCGATACAAGATTGCCCAATATTTTTCTTCTCTCGTCTTTCTTCTGTCCTTTATTCCTCCATTGGGGTCAATGCTATCAACCAAACCAGGCCAAGCCGTCATATTCTGTGCTATCTCCTGCAGCTCTCTACACGGCCTCCCAATATTATTCATTATTGTTGGATTGGATTTTGTGGCTGCATTGTTTTAGGTGATGAGATAGTCAGCACTAAGCATCATCATCATCATCATCATCAACATCATCATCATCATCATCATCATCATCATCATCATCATCATCATCATCATCATCATCATCATCCAGTGCCTTGCCTCTCCACAAATTACGATCTCGGACGTCATGGATCAATTCCTGTGTTGACCCCCCTGCCGTGCCATGACACAAGACTATCAAGAATCTTCTCCCGCTGTCTTCCTCTATCTGTCGTTCAGTAAATCTTTCCGGTTGTCATAACATGTTCCAGTTTTTGTCTTCTCATAACGTACCCGATGACTGCCTCTTCCTGATGTTTGTAATAAGCTGTCTCTGCGGCTCAGCTCACCTTAAAACGCCCAGATTGCTCAGTTTGACCGTCCAATTAATTTTCCGCCGGTCTCCTTAGTCAAGGGGTTACACGACTTTCTCCGTAATCTAGTATACTCTCGTGAGTAACGTGACGTGCGCGAGAATTGATAGCGGTTCTCTCCGGGTCTATAACTTATGGGGTTTGTGAGCCGGTCGCTCAGAAAGCAATGACAAACTACAGAGCGTAATCTTGCCAAGAAATCAACAATCAGCTGAAAGATTCTATGCAGCCGGTTTGGGAGGACTGATAAAACGATGGGATAAATGCATCAATATTGGTGGAAATTATGTTTAGAAATAAAGGGACACTGTATGTATAAAAATAAACTGGTTTCAAATTGTTATCATATTTAGTTATTTTTCTACAGCCATTTGTGACTTACTTATTAACTTACCCTCGTATTAACAAGGATTGTTTAACTTTCCTCTCCGAGTCTTTATTTATTAAAATGAATTCGTTGCTCATTTTGTCTGTCCTCACAATTCCACGATATGCCGTGTCGAGAATTCGAAATCAGTTGCGGCCTATTTGGAAGCAGATATCTTTGCCTTGATGTTGACGGTGTGAGGTGTCGGCCGTTCAGAGAGCAATGTAAACTACTGGACGTAAAACTGCCTAGGAAATGACAAACTGTTAATAAAATTAGGGCTGATTGCAACGTCATGCGAAGTATATGCAATTAACTTTATTGTGTTCTTAACA
>JACEFZ010017692.1:477500-487500 GCA_014155875.1 Cepaea nemoralis
ATATGCAAAACATTTTTTTTAACATGTACAATGTACTAAACTTAATTTCTTACTTGTATGTACAATGCACTGAACTTAATTTCTTGCTTGTATGTACAATGCACTAAACTTAATTTCTTACTAAAAAAGCCGCTTAAAAGTCGACAGGGTCGACTTCATTGCACCGGGATTTTATCCCATATGGCTCAGTCTCTTTCTGCAGCGCGGAAAGTGTCACATAAAGCACGAACTCCGTAGCTCCAGCGACGACCCATGTCGTCTCCGAAACAGTGCACCAGTGAACCGAAGGATGCGGCCCGGAATCGAACCCACAACCGTTGGAGCCCGAGTCTGACAGCTTGACCACTTCGCCACGGAGACTCCCAATTATCATTTCTTACTTGTATGTACAATGCACTAAACTTAATTTCTTAACAAAGACATTTATGATCTGTTTAAGTCCCCGCTAATCACTGGTATCATGAAGGCTAATAGACTACAATGGTTGGGGCATATAGAAAGAATGGAAATAATAGGGAAACAAAACTCGCTTACACTCAGGAAATAAATGACCGTAGACACCGAGGTAGACCAAGAAGACGGTAGAGAGATAATATATATACAGACCTACAAGCACTTGGAATCAACGACTGGCAAGAGAAGGTCAACCAGAGAGACGAATGGAGACGGATTGTATCTGCAGCAAAGAACCTCAATGGCTCGGAACTCTGAAGAAGAAGAAGATACACTAAAATGAATTCTTTTATGCGCCACGAAACATGCCATAGGTTAATTAGTTACTCCTAATATGGCAATGTAACCGGCACTGTGGCTTAAGAAACAGTGAGAATGCTTCTGACAATTCCCCGACATACTGAGTCGAGGCTTCGAAATTAGCCACGGGTGACCTGGAAGTAGACCACTAGTAGATATGATTTCCATGGTATGAGGCGCCATCCGCCCAGAAAGCAATGACAAACTATTGAGCTAACATTGCCTAGTAAATAAAAATAAAAAGTAAATAAATACTGGGGTTGATTGCAGAGTTCTGTAAAGGACATGCTACTAACTAACTGTAATATGACAATTTAGGCCATCTGGGTAAATTGGTACATACAAATTTGAATCACCACCTTTCCTAGTGTTCGTAAGAGCAAGAGTTCGTAACACAGCCAACAGCGAGGGTTCGTAACACAGCCAGCAGCTAGGGTTTGTAACACAGCCAGCAACTAGGGTTCGCAACACAGCTAGCAGCTAGGGTTTGTAACACACCCAGCAGCTAGGGTTCGTAACACAGCAAGCAGCTAGGGTTCGTAACACAGCAAGCAGCTAGGGTTTGTAACACAGCCAGCAACTAGGGTTCGCAACACAGCTAGCAGCTAGGGTTTGTAACACACCCAGCAGCTAGGGTTCGTAACACAGCAAGCAGCTAGGGTTCGTAACCCAGCCAACAGCTAGAGTTCGTAACACAGCCAACAGCGAGGGTTCGTAACACAGCCAGCAGCTAGGGTTCGTAATACAGCCAGCAGCTTGGGTTCGTAATACAGGAAGCAGCTAGGGTTCGTAACACAGGAAGCAGCTAGGGTTTGTAACACAGCCAGCAACTAGGGTTCGCAACACAGCTAGCAGCTAGGGTTTGTAACACACCCAGCAGCTAGGGTTCGTAACACAGCAAGCAGCTAGGGTTCGTAACACAGCAAGCAGCTAGGGTTCGTAACACAGACGGCAGCTAGGGTTCGTAACACAGCCGGTAGCTAGGGTTCGTAACACAGCCGGTAGCTAGGGTTCGTAACACAGCCAGCAGCTAGGGTTCGTAACACAGCAAGCAGCTAGGGTTCGTAACATAGCCGGTAGCTAGGGTTCGTAACACAGCCGGTAGCTAGGGTTCGTAACACAGCCGGTAGCTAGGGTTCGTAACACAGCCAGCAGCTAGGGTTCGTAACACAGCCAGCAGCTAGGGTTCGTAACACAGACGGCAGCTATGGTTCGTAACACAGCCAGTAGCTAGGGTTTGTAACACAAGAAGCAGCTAGGGTTTGTAACATAGCCAGCAGCTAGAGTTTGTAACACAAGATGCAGCTGTAAGGGACGCCTTTCCCGTCTGCGGTGTATTCGAACATGAGATGCTGGCCCTATATTTTTACAGACCGAGCCTTCGGCACTCGATGGGTGATAATATCAGTATCACACCGGACGCCTTTACTTCACAGAAAACTTCCTGCTACTAGGCAGATATGCAATACCCAGGTCAATGGAGAAAACAAAAGAACCCGTTTCTATGATGATTCAAATATATGACCACCTGGCCGGCTGGCAAGTGTGCTAGCCACTGGGTTGCTGTGGCACGGGGCAGCGGTGTAGTCATGGATACTTAAAGAGTGCTATGAAAATGACCATTAAAACTAATCAATCAATCAATCAATCAATCAATCAATCAATCAATCAATCAACGTCCACAACAGGCCATTCTTTCATCTATCTTGTAAAAATGTTTTGCATATCCTTTACAGGACATCGCTGTCAACATCAGCATCTTTCAGCTGTATGTTGATTTCTTGGCCAGATTACGCTCAGTAATTTGCCATTGCTTTCTGAGCGGCCGGCTCATTATCCCGCAAGTCACGAGCGCGGGTTGAACCGCTTCCAATTCTCGCCTCGCTGCGAGACCCTGCGTGGATAAACGGGATTACGGAGAAAGTGGTGTAACCCCTCAGCCAGAGAGACCGGCTTCATCTATCTTAGATAACTATAATTACAATGTCAAAAATTAGCTTTAGTGAATCATGAATGCTTGATTATTGCACATTCTCGATAAGTTTTATAATGCAGAAATTGTTTCTGTTTCTGCTGTAGCTGTTGTCTAAGATTAGCTTCATAAGAGATGCATGGTTGAAATAATGTATGATATGATAGCAGAGCCACAAGACGAGCAAAATGTCAAAGAGCCTGCGTGCTAAATTCTCTGAAAATAAAGTTCGTTCTTTCGTTCTCTTTATCCTGTCCTAGTTGAAATATAAACGGTTCCTCTCCTTGTTATTTCAACACAGTCCTGTCCTTCTGACCCAGTATGCTATTATCTGTTGCAAAAACAATTGCCTCGAACAGAAAGATTTCATCAATGTTTTCTATCCATTATCATTTCTAGTTTGCCCAAATCTGACATTAACCATTAACCCAGTTCGCTCACATTTACGTTTATCAACTTAAAACAATCCAGGCAGCTAATTAAACTATGTAGAGCTCATGAAGAGAACTAGACAAATACCAATGAACCTAGAGGAGAAGAAAAGACGCTGATGCTTGATAGGCCAAACGCTGATAACACCCGTATGGGGTGTATTTTTAATGACTGTGCAGTGTTTGAAAATATTGCCGGTCCAAGTTTTGTATTTACCTATTATGTTGCATGAACTTTGTTAGTTAGTTAGTTATCAGTTGGGGTATCTTCGTTGCACTCCGGACATGTCCATAGGTGCTCAGATCCTCCCCCCCCCCAGCATATGCATCAGCGTCCGGTGGCTAATAGTGACAGTTCTGTGTTGGTTGACGAGGCGCTTTGTTTTCCCGATGTACCTCTCGCGTCTGGCTGTGCCGATTCTTACTCCCAGGTCTTTCATCCTGGACAGCGATGTGGATTCACTGACGTCAAAGTCTTCTGTTCTCGCCATATCTTTAAGGGCGTTAATAACATCCGCACGATCCATGGGCTGGCCATCTACAGGGGGTGCAGAGCCAGCCAATTTATCAGCTCGTTCATTTCCCTCGACTCCCGCATGTCCCGGGACGAAGATGAAGGTGACTTTGCGGACAACAGACTTCCGCAGCGACTCAGTCCACTGTCTACGTACAGATCCAGCTTCGACCTTCTGAATCATGCTCATTGAATCATTTAGTACACACACGTTGGTATAATGCTGTGATTCCAGCCATATGAAAGCTTAACTATCGCCACCGGGCGCCGATGATACGCCGAAAGAATACCTGAACTTTACAGAGGGTAAATACAAAACTTGAACCAGCAATATTTTCAAACACTGCACAGTTATTAAAAGTACAACCAATATTACTAGAAAAAGCTACTCTGTAATCCACAGGGTAGATGACAACCTCAAAAGTCACGAGGAAGAGAAGTAGAAACAGAACTGAACAGGGTAATTGACAACCTAACAACTCACGGGGAAGCGAAGTAGAAACAGAATTGAATAACATGGGAAGGGCGTGAACAGAGCTGCATACAATTGTACATAGCTAAACATGCTATTTCTCAGCCCAGAGACATTATTATGACCTCGTTTTAAGACTGAATAATGGCAAAATACTGAGCGTAATCTTGCCAAGAAATCAACAAACAGCTGAAAGATGCTGATGTTGACAACGATGTCATGTAAAGGATATGCAAAACATTTTGTTTTTAAAGAGTGAATAATCCGGCCCTGTAACACGAGGAATGTGATACATATCTTCACCTCATAATACAGTAATATAGTATCTGAAGCGTCGACAATGAGCAGACAAGCTGAAAAACATCTGATGGCTGTGGAAATGTGGTTTCTGAGGAGAATGCAAAGAATACCATGGACAGACAGAAAAACCAATGGCCAAGTCTTACAAGAAACAAAGAAAACCGTAAACTGATTAGAGAAATTAGACGTAGACAGTCACAATTTCTTGGTCACGTTATGAGAAGAAATAGATTGGAGAACTTGGTGTCAACTGGCAAGATCGAGGGGAAAAGAACAAGAGGAGGGCCGAGAAGTAAATATCTGGATGGCTTGGCCACGTTGTAAGTTCGAGAGAAGAACACTGAGCTGATCCACGATTTTGGTGTGGTGATGGAGTGAGATGGCAAAACATGACCGCCCACGCATAGCGGCATGGCACATGATGATGATGAATATAGTAAAGATAGATGTATTTCTATCACGTCGCTAGCTTGGAACCAATGAAAGAATTAATTAACCTCTTAAATAAGCAAAATATTGCCTAAATCAACAACCATAAACACGAACGTCTACTGGGAGAGAATGAGCACCTAAGATTCCGCCTTGAGTGTGATGACGTGGTTATATGAACAGTAAACATACCACATCACAACATCCAGCGGTATAAAATGTGGGAATTACCTTCGTGTTTAGAAAACAAATAGCTATGGTGCCAGTTAACCACCGCCGAGTCTCTGTGAGCCAACGTGCTGAGATTGCGGAAGTAATGAAAACAAAACGTTTCCGATAGTTTGGCAATTCGTGTTTTCCCGATGTTCCTATGAAAATGTTTTGTACGTTAACCCCATCCCCGACACCGATAAAATAAAGTCCAGAAGAAAATACCACAATCTTCTTTCCTTTAGTGAAATCTACAGAAGATGGCACACCACTTGGGTTAAGTAATCCCCGCAACCTTTAATAGCAAACGTGTATATTGCAACAACATTCGACATGCTGGAATTTAGTAAATGAATGGGTATTTTATTTTGGTTCAGGGATACTTTTTACATAAAGGAAATGTTGCAATTCTAGTATCCTTTTGATTGATTGATTGAAGTGTTCAGGTCGCCTATAAAAGACTGGGATATGACAGGTACAGAAGAATGAAATCTGCCGTTTAAGCATCAACTGGTCAAACCGTACCATAAATATCTTCAGAGATTTAACTTTATTCATCTGTTGGCATACAGTATCTTAATCTTCAGCGGGAGCACTAGTCAATATATACAACATAATTCTCGTATATATTTTATAACATTTGGGAAACACCATCTGCGCTTTTCCTGCTTCAACAGAGACATGAATAGTAAGTAGAAAGTAGAATATATTGTTAACTGGGCAAGTGGCCAGGGGAACTGGATCGGAACAATTCTTGTGTTCCAAGTATTTAGATTGAGTGATTTAATTTCACTGATTTGCTTTGTTGTGTTATGGCGTTTATGACAGTGCGATTTGGTTTCATTGATATGTTTTGCTTGGTTCTATCATTTATAACAATATGATTTAGTTTCACTCTATCATTTATAACAGTGCGATTTAGTTTAACTAACATGTTTTGTTTAGTTCTTTCATGTATAACAATGTGATTTAATTTCATGAATATGTTTTGTTTGCTTCTGTCATGTACACCGTATGATTAATTTTCATGATATATCTTGCCTCAATAAAAAAACAAACAAACAAAAAACAACATAATATCTGGCTCGCTGGGCATTTTGCTATGTCAGTATGGGATAAACATATCCATAGGGGTATAATAAATTAACTAATCTGTACTTATATTTGATATTTGGAACTATAAAACTGTAACCACGGAGAACGTAGATTAGATATTAACATTCAAAAAAAAAAAAAAGGAAAACTATGATACTTAGCGATGGAAAGAAGAGGCCAGCATTGACAATCATAACATTCCAAAAACGAAAACTATGATAATTAGCAATGGAAAAGAGTGACCAACGTTGCCCAACATAGTATCAGGGAGATACCAAAGTAAGTAGCATCTTTCTCCTATCTTGGACATGTTTACAAGTTTAAACAAGGGTCTAAAGGAGAAATGATCGAGTTCGTTGCAACAGGTTTTATCACATATGGCTCTGTCTCTTTCTGCAGAGAAGCATGTCGAAAATGTACAGAGCAAGAGCTCTGTCAATAACGACAGCAACGACAACAACAAATAATAATGATAATAATAATAATGTGCCATGTGGGTAAGTGATGTTTCGCCATCTTACACGATCACCAAAGTCGTGGATCAGCTCTGAGTTCTTGTTCCGACCATGCCATGTGATCAAGCCATCCAGATATGTACTTCTACTTGTCCCCCCCCCCCCCCCCCACTCAAAATTGACCTTTGTCACCAGGTTTTCTAGTTTATTTCTTCTAATAACGTATCCAAAATAATTTGACCGTCTGTGTCTAATTTCTATTATCAGCTTATGGTTTTCATTTGTTTCTGTAGGACTTTCTCATTGATTTTTATGTCTGTCCATGGTATTCTACGCATTTTCCCCAGAAACCATAATCGTTCACATTTCACATCCATATAAAAGTACAAGTGCTATGTAGCACCTCAACACTCTTTTTCTCGTTGCAGTTGACATCTTATTATAGGTCAGTATGTTTGCCATTTAATAACAATAAGATAATAATAATAATAATAATAATAACAATAATAATAAGACTGACGTAGAGAATATACAGTTTTTAAAGTACTGCCATGCACGTCATATGATGATGATGATGATGGTGACGATGATGATGATGATGATGGTGATGATGGTAATGGTGGTGATGATGATGGTGATGATGATGATGATGATGATGATGATGGTGATGGTGGTGATGACCATTTCTGATAGTTTTGCTGTTCACGTTTGCACTTATTGGATTACCAATATATTTATACTACAATTTTTAACAATACACCAACACGCGATAATAACATCATACACCGGTGACGTGATGGTGTTTGCGTAGAGACTTATTGCCGCTTGTTAGTATAGCGAGATTCTAAAAGGAAAAGAGCTGTAAGGAGCAGGATCTAAGACGGGCTGACGACCAGGGGATAACATCTGATGGTGGGTTCGAAATGTTTAATGGTTACCTCTTCAGCATGAATCTAGAAGACTGAAGGAACAACATGTTGTCGAAAGGAAGTCATATTATTGAACTCTTCTATTACGAGGGAGTCTCAGTGGCGTAGTGGTTACGCTGTCTGCTTCGCGAGGATTGTGGGTTCGATTCCTGCCTACGTCGTTCGGTTCACAAATGAAATTTTCTGGGAGAATCCTGGGGGTCGTCGCTGAAGCGAGCTACGGTGTACGTACTTTGTGCGACGCTTTCGGCAGGCCGCCCTGCGGTAAGAAACCGAGCCATATGGGATACACACGGTGCAATGAAGTCGATCCTCTTGTCTTTAAAACCGCTATTTAAAAACCCTTCTATACTGGGGAACCGGAGTAGCGTACTGACTAGAGGTCGGCCTGCCGATCCGACGGTCAAGGACTGGAATTTTCACAAACGGAGTTTTAAAATTGACCTGAACTACCAGCCTCACATGGATACCAGGCCCTGTCCAAGGAATTGAAGGCGGCAGGGGGCGGGGCGGGGTGGGGGGTGGGTGATATTGACCATATCGCCCATCGAGTGTTTATAGTTTTAAAAATACGACGTTTGACAAATCGAATACTCAAAATTCCTAATGAGCTGAAAGAAAAAAGGTGGGGGGGGGGGGGGCATCTTTGTCATGAAGCCCTCCGTTTGTTTGTGTTATATGCCAATAATGTCACGAGCGCGCTTACACTAGGGTTCGAAGAATGCGATCGTCGTCCGCTAAGTCAGGGAAAGTCGAGTTTCCTATTCCTTCGTGCGGCCTACAACATATGATGGTCCTAGAACGTCACAGGCTCATAATACATTTCTGCCGCGGGCTCGGTTGTTGTTGTTGTTTTGTTTCTTGCAGCATCTCAACTAAGTCTGCTGTTTTAACCAATTCCTTTTGATAAATATTACAGCTTCCGTCAATACGTATTGTTTGTCTTCTGTGACTTGAGGTGCCAGCATCTGTAGCTTTTTGGGACAGTGAATTCACAATCCCGGATACCGGGTTCGATATCAATCTTATGCGATTTGGAAACAGAGCACCTTGCGTTGATTTGGTTAACAAACAGTGCAACATTTGATAGGGTTAATGTTGACGTCTTGTAAAAGTCATGCAACTATTTTTGACTTGAGTGTCGTAATGCTTTCAATAAGGGACTTCCAGCAACAATCATAATGGAGGACACATGGTAGCGTAATCACTGTGATACTTCTATAGAAATAAGTTAAGAAAACCTGCAAGCATTTCTTTAAAGATATAAAATATAATTGATTATGTGGTTGTTTCGGGATTTGAAATTTAAATATTGAGCACAACCCACTACTGGCAACGCTGATCGCATTCTGGTATGAACCTAAGGCCCATCCACGCCAACATGGAAGCACTAGACTCGAGCCTCGCCCTCACCTGAGCTCGTCAGTAGTGCACATCCCTGACCGGATCCGGAAACAGTCCCGGATCACGCGTGTGAAGCGGGTGTGTATATAAAATATAGACTTCCGGTCCCTTGCATGGCCGATAGGCAGTGTAACGGTTAAGGCCTCTGGGTGTTTATGCTCGTGGCTACCGTTGCATTCGCATTGTCCTCATGTTGGACTGGTAGTTTACGGGTCTGTCGCACTGCTATTGAGTTGAGTGCGTGGCGCGACGCTGTGAGCTGTGAATTTCGTGTGAAATGCTTTCATATCTGTCCGAGGTTGTGGAGCGTAATCTGCATGTTCAGAGCAATGGCAGAGGGCATGACCCAGAATTGATCGGTATTTGTGCCTTATGCAGAAATGTGTGGCGGCTGGTCTTCTGGTTGACTGCCATTTCTTTTAACGATGAACTGTGCTTTCGTGGAGGACTGTTGTTTTGGCATTCTGGAGACGGCATTATGTACAGTGAAATGGTGTTTTTTTTTTTTTTTACATCTGTTCGAGATGTTGCGGTGTGATCTGCATGCTCAAAATGGCGCAGCTGGCTAGACAACATCTAGAAAGGAAACAAAAACATCCCGAAATATCTGCAAATATGGCGGTTGGCGCGTCGCAGCAGAAGCGACCGGTTTTCGTGCCTTATACAGAAATGTGTGGCTGCTGGTTTTGCTAGTGACTGTCGTTTCCATCGATGATCAACTGTGGTTTCGAGGAGGACTTTTATGTTGGCATTCTGGCAACGGCATTATGTACAGTGAAGTGTTTCTTTACATCTGTTCGAGGTTGTTTTGTATCGGAGAAAAATGGCGTGGTGGCTAGAAAACATATAGAAACGGAACAATATCTAGAGACTTCGAGACTTTGTAGGTGAACATCTGGTTGGGAAAGTAACTGCCAATTCCATCAGGGGTGAACTATACTGTTCGTAGAGGACCCTTGTGGTGACATTCTGGCGATCACATTTTGCGCAGTGTGCCTGAGCGGGCCGTTGTTTGCCGAGACTCCTGTCTTTCCCA
>JACEFZ010017692.1:492500-517500 GCA_014155875.1 Cepaea nemoralis
CTTGGGGAAGAAGAAGAAGAATTATAAGAAAAAGAAGAAGAAGAAGAAGTAGTAGTAGTAGTAGTAGTAGTAGTAGTAGTAGTAGTAGTAGTAGTAGTAGTAGTAGTAGTAGTAGTAGTAGTATAAGAAGAAGAAGAAGAAGTAAAATAGGTAAGAAGAAGAAGAAGAAATAGAAGAAGAAGAAGAAGAAGAAGAAGAAGAAGAAGAAGAAGTAAAATAGGTAAGAAGAAGAAGAAGAAGAAGAAGAAGAAGAAGAAGAAGAAGAAGAAGAAGAATTAAAATAGGTAAGAAGAAGAAAGAAGAAGAAGAAGAAGAAGAAGAAGAAGAAGAAAAAGAGGTAATCTTTCACAGCAAATTTGGGCGTTTGAACACCCTATAATAAAGCTCCTCACATTCCATGACACAGCTTCATCTTTCCATTAACATATCCTTCAGTTGAGTTGAGTTGAGCTAAGAACCGACATCACTGCACTCAGGACATTCCCATACATCCCCTCGTTCAACAGCCAGCGAAGAGTAACATATCCTTCATTGTCTCGACACCTAACCTAGAATTTTCCTTTGACCACAAACTTCTGAATAGATGCTGTACTTCACGGAAGGCAAAGAATACATCAAGCGTCGACAGCTTTGTGTAGTGGAATGCCAAAGTAATGTTTCAGTCACTCAGCGTGCTAACCTACAAGTCTATATACAACATGTCTATATGTCTATATACAACAATCATTATGTCACATCAATCTGAACATCTACGCATTACACTGGATGCTATTCACCATGCATAGCAAACTTTGATAACAAAATGATGATGATGATGATGATGATGATGATAATAATAATAATAATAATAATAATAATAATAATAATAATAATAATAATAATAATAAATGTGATCTTGAATTACAGTATTTTCGATACATTAAATAGTTGCCGTATTTAAAAAAAAAATACATGATTGAATATTTTAATATGAATAGGAACAAATGTAAATATTATGCTTTGCACAATTTACATTTTCTATTTATATATACATTTTGTTAAGACAGAAAGTCTAGTAGTTTGCAGAACAAAAGAATTAAATAATCAATTATTTAGAAAAAAACAACGTTATTAAAACTTTAAAACATGTATTCATTGATTAGTATTCATCATCATCATCATCATCATCTTCCACTTCTGCCGTCAAGCGTCGTGGGGAGGAATAATTTGCGTTCCAGCGCCCGGTGGACGGCACTGGATAGTGTCATTCCGTGTGGTTGTACAATGTCTCTGATGTCGTCAATCCATTTTCTTCTTGGACGTCCTCGTGGTCTCGTCGCAGATGATCTTTGATGTAAGGCCAGTGATGGTAGTTGCTGATGTTGCATTCTAACAACATGGCCAAACCACTTGATCTTCTGTCTTTCAATAAATGTGGCACAAGGTGTTGATCCCACAGTCTGTCTGATAGTAACATTTCTTACTCGGTCTCGGATTGTTAAGTTGGCAGCTCTCCTCAGGCATCTCATTTCGCAGGTATTGATTAGTATTGATCTGAGTTAATCAGATAATGGGACTCCTATCCATACTTCTTCTTGGTTAATTGTTCAATATCAGGTGTGTATTTGTGCTTACAGCTTTGTCCAGACTTCTGAGAGCACTGGTGTTAGGCGACTTTTGTGCTGACTTAAAGCAACTTGTCCATGAGTCTTGGGACGAGCGTATATCAAGTTTTGTGTGTGTGGCTCTATGAGCTATATTCACAGCACGTTTTACTTAATAACACAAACAACGTTTCGGCTACATACACCGGGCTGTTTTACATGCGTAAGCGACGGTCGAGAGAATTACAGTTGGTGGGAAGGGTTGTCGGGAGAGGGGGGTCAGGACAGGACGTAAATAGAACTTCGTCAAGGTCAGACACTGTTGTTTCACATGCAGCTAGTTTTACCTCAGATCACATATCCTTGCCTTCAGTATCTAATGGCTTTCTTTTTGAAGGAATGTGAAAACACGAATAGCTATACAAGAATTATCTGCTTCTATATAATATCAAAATTAAATTGTGTAAAAACTAATATCATGCACTGTATTTGAATTTACTCAATCTGCCATTGATTATCGTTCCACGTGCGACGCTTGGCACGCGTGCCATAGGTTGCTGACGCTTGGAGTACACACAACAATAACTCACAAAGCCGGACAAATCTTGCTCCTTTATATCAGAAACAGAGATGTCTTTATTCCCTGTATCCCCTCAGAAGTCGGATGTGCCGGCCTAACGGCGCAAGAACGCACAAAACAGGCACAAAGCAATCAAGTCCGAAAAAAAAAAAAAACTCTCCGGATGAACGCAGAAGAAGAAGATTTCCTGTATCCAGATGCCTCAGAGTTATAGATTTGATTATGAGAGTATACTTACCTAGAAACGGGAAAACAATTTGAGGACATGGACGGAGGTGCATGAAATAGTTCAAGATGGGGCAGCTTGTAATGTGTTAACAGAGGACCTATGCCCCAAAGTTTTTATTTTTATTTTGCCGCAACACTTTTTCAATGTTCATGACTGATGTTGTGGCTGAAATATTGCCTTTTCCCAGTTTAGTTAACGTGTTTTGAATATAAATCTTAATCTCTTGCGAATAACAGCCACAATTTCAGACAACTATTTTCAAACAATTTTCGCAACGTAACAGGGCATTTCTCGTGAGAAAGAAAATTAGAAAGAAGCCTTCAAACGCAAGTGAAAGGAAGGCATTTGGCGATCTGAATTCCCTACGACATTCACCGCGGTGCGTCATACCTGTAGTAGAAGATCCCCCTCTTCTTTTGGTTGGCTGAATTGCTCGATTTTCCTGATCTTTAGACTTGTTCACGACTGGTTGAATTTTACAGGTAGGTATTTGTTTTACAGGTTGGGGTAGCCAGCGTCAAACCCAGCTTTCCATAGTCTCTTCTTCCTACACGTGTTATAGGTTATAGTGTTCCTATTCTTTCCTTCCCTAAAGGGCCCCAGTATCCACGGGCACAAAGGTTCTCAACTTTACTGAAACTCTGCTGTACAGCAGTAACCGAGGATAGAGGAAAAGAGATGAGTGCAGTCAGTGATTCGTGGCGTGACTATCCGTTCCATGGTGGGATCTAGAGCTCCCCAAAGACCCCACTCCATCTCCAGGTGGTGGTCCTATCTGCCTCACTTTAGTTTGGCGAGAAAGTGAGCATGGGAGAACGATAGTTGACCCGATTCCGGAATAATTCCGAGGTGAAGCTACAGATATCGGTTGAATACCACAAACATCCTCCGACGCTTCATGGAAAAAACGAAAAAAAAAATTAGTTGTATATCCTTTACAGCAGTGGTTCTCAACCTTTTTTGGCCCATGCCCCCCTTTACCATATGTTCAGAACGTCATTCCCCCCTTTCGAATTTCCTCCCTATAAATCCCCCCCCCCCCCACCCTTACACAGTATACATAAAAATGGAAGCTAAATTTAATAACACATACTAGAACAAGTCTAGACATCTACATAAAACGTGATTTGTGGGTCTACTTACGTTATAAAACGAACTTCATTAGGGCGAGAAGTACAGAACCGTAAAATACAGAGGGAAAAACAATATCAAGTAACTGGTTCTTGTATTAATGCGATCTTGAAATAATCTTCATTCCCCCCTGGAAACCCTAAATCCCCCCCCCCCCCCCCCAGTCCCCCCGGTTGAGAACCACTGCTTTACAGGACGTAGCAGTCAACTCCAGCATTTTTGGCTGTTTGTGATTCATGGGCAAGTTTACGTTCAATAGTTTGCCATTGCTTTCTGAATGACCGGCGCTCATACCATTGTATGGAAACCAAAACAAGGCGGTCTGATTCAAAATCACCCGCAACTGTATTTCGAACCCGGTATAAGGCATTACGAATTGCGCCCGTTATCCTTTCGCCACTGAGCAGGCAAAAAACAGTAGGACAAAAGAAGAAGAAGAAGACTGCAAACATCATAGTTTCGTTGTAGTCGAACACAGTGCAATCAAATTATTTTTTTGAGGTCAGCGTGGCCGAATGGATAAGGTCGTTCGTTCTTAAACATCAGGTGTGCTGATTCCCAGGTGCTGGGTTCTGTCCCTACACCGGTCAGTTGGACTAAAATGTTGACTTCTCGTCGTTGACTTGGGGAGATACATTACAAGTACCTATGAAGTCGGAATGGGTTCGCCTGATGGTGAGTGACACTGGTAATCCACACGTAAAAGCCAGGTCAGTGCACTAGAAGTAGAATCACGTGTATGGGATAGGCTTGAGTTAAACAAATTCATTTTTAGTACTAGCGAAAACCAAAGACAAGAATCAGAACAAGAAGACAAAAAAGAAGAGGAGCAGATGGAGGAGGAAGAGGAGAAGGAGGAGGAGGAGGAGAAGAAGAAGAAGAAGAAGAAGGAGAAGAAGCAGAAGATATTGTAGAAACACACGGGAAATTTGATAAACGTTAACACTTGGATGAATCTGGGTGCGTTTTCTTATCAGTTACAATTTCGCGTTGTATTATTAATTATATCACTAAGACGCAGGGTAATAGCTTTTTTCGTTTCTTTGTTTAGCAATTTAGTTTTGTGTCACATAGCAACCCTCCATTCCCTCCTCGCATTCATGAGAAAAGCTTATTTTAAGATTAAGCGATCATTTTGATTCTTTGAAATGCACCCTCAATCCACGGAGTGTGTGTCACTTCAAATGAAAAACTGGCAAACTACTTTTGTGCTTACATACCCCCACCCCACTTCCACCCTTATTGCATTCTTGGGAAAGATGTTAAAAAAAATAATAGATTAAGAGATCGTTTCGTTTCTTCGAACGCATCCCACCTTTGGAGATTGTGTTTCACTTCAATGCAAAAACTAGGACACAGTCCTTCTTATCTGTTGTTTCCCTCATAACTATGCACCGCTCAGCCGTAGCAGACGCCAGTCAAGTGTAGAGATGAAATACATAATTCTGATGACGCAACTTCTCAGCATGAGAAAACCCGCCAAAACAGGTGGACATCACTCTCATTTTCATAATGTCAGATTAAACAGAGGTGCAACTGAGAACGTGCGTAATGAGCAATACTGGGCAGTACTTATCAAAACTGAAAGTGTAGAAACTAAAGAACATATAACCCCCCCCCCCCCCCCCCACCCCTTTTTATTTTCTCTGCAACCAACCCATTCTATATGGCATCTGAGCATTGGAGTTATCAATTGGTCAATCATAACTGCACCACCACCACCATTATCATCATCATCATCTCTCTCTCTCTCTCTCTCTCCCTCTCTCTCTCCTCTCTCTCTGTCTGTCTATCTGTCTGTCTCTGTCTCTGTCTGTCTGTCTGTCTGTCTGTCTGTCTCTCTCTCTCTCTCCTCTCTGTCTGTCTGTCTATCTGTCTGTCTCTGTCTCTGTCTGTCTGTCTGTCTGTCTGTCTGTCTGTCTGTCTGTCTGTCTGTCTGTCTGTCTGTCTCCCTCCCTCCCTCTCTCTCTCTCTCTCTCTCTCTCTCTCTCTCTCTCTCTCTCTCTCTCTCTCTCTCTCTCTCTCTCTCTCTCTCTCTCTCTCTCTCTCTCTCTCTCTCGGTAGAAGTAGATATACAACTTTCAGTCTCAAAGGAAAATAGATAATTGTTAATGATCCTTTTATTATCCCAAACACTAAGCCGCCGTAGTATAGCGGTTACCATACGTATCTGCCGGCCGGTGCTTATGGGTTCTAGCTTCAAAGGCAGAGGTTTAAAAAATTATGACCTGAGCTCCCAAGTCAACTCAGTCTAAAATGAGTACCAAAAAGTATTTTGGGAAAGTAAAGGCATGATATTTATCATATCAGCCACGGAGGTACATACAAATATGGAGCCAGCACCATATACCCAATAAGGTGTGTAAAGTAATCATTTGCGTTACCTTTTTACCCAAATCATTTAACGCCGTTCGTCCTGTCTGTGAAATGAGACTGTGCAACTGTGTCACGCTAATTGTGGAAAAGGGAACAAGGGAATTACCTCGTTCAAGGAATCGCACTGTTAGAAATAATGAAAATCCTGTTTTATTAAAACTCATGGCAACATGAAATACCGGGGCATCCTTTCAACCCCCGATTCTTAAAATAGAAAATAGATATGTATAAATATGTAGATTTCAGCTCAGTTTGATCAGTATTGAGTTCAGTAATTAGGTGCGAGCTGTACTGATTTTTGTTGCAACAGTATATATCCCTGATAAACAAGCCATCTTGTGTAGTGTGTTAACTGATCAAAATGCTTTGTCCACACTCAGGTATGCTTATATTGAAGCCACAATAGAAGCAGACTTTTTGGCAATATTGTATTCACAAGTAAAAGATGTTATTTTACTCTAATTTAATATCGCCACTGTGATATCTTTGTGAATTTTTAAAATCGAATGTTTCAAAACATCAAGATTATTTTAATAATTTTTCTTTCTTATTTGCTTCTTCCATTTGTTCATCTATATATTGGTAACTTAGATAAGGCACTCTAAGGAAATGTTGAGCTGAATCGTGACCAGATCAAAACCAAGGTTTGAAGTTGTCACTAAGCAAATGAATACGTCATCTTCTTATAGTATGCACCCAAAGCATTCTGTCTCGTGTAGGGCCAGTTATTTCTGATAGCGATGGTCCTTATTGCCGTAATGTCAAACTGTCCATCATCTTCTCTCTCTCGGTCTTCCCCTGCCGCTCCTCTCTTTCAATTTTCCCGTTGTCACGACGTGCTCTAGCCGCCTTCTCTTCAAGACATGTCCAAAGAAGGCGGACTCTCTTCTTCTGATGCGAGTAACACGTTTTCTTAGCGAGTTAACCTCTTTTAAGATATCTTCATTACTCTTTTTATCCATCCATTGTGTTCTCATCATCCTTCAATGAAATCACATCTTCGCAGATTCCACTTAACACCTCATTAATCTGCTAATTGTCTATGATTCACTTGTGTGCATTATGATTAGTTAGATATAGATCTATACATTCTATTTAAGACAAAGAAAAGACAACAAGGGAGGTAGTTTACTTGTTCACACATGTAAAGAAGTATACATGTATATGTGAAGCTCTTACAATCCACATACTTGGGAGAACACCAGTTTTACTAATACCTGAAAGCGTGATTCACTAGACCTACATTTAGGCAGCGATTCCACGAAACAAAGTGTTGTTTGTAATCTGCATATCACTTATGACGTCAAAAGTTTCGTGAATGAATTCTCGTCTAGTTTACAGACTGAGGGCAGTGACCTTCACAAACGCCTGTCCTCAAACCTACAATACTGGGATACACCTTTCTATTTGTATAAACCCAGGAGAAAATATTTGTTTTTGCGTAACAGTAATTCTCCGTAAAGCCTCTGTATTGTAGTGGCCACATGCTGCTCTGACGGCCCCGTGGTCATGAGTTCGAATCTGCGTCGAAGCGGATTTTTAAAACTGACCTGGTCACCAAGCCAAATATAGGTCACCGGAAATGTCTTGGAAAGCCTGATCACCATATCACCCTCCCAGTACAAATACAATATGCTCAATGCTCATTAATATGATACTTTACTAATAAAACACACACGACACATCTTAACGAAGAAGTTACAGAGACATATCGCTTTTCCCGGCGACAATTTCAACCCGTCATCTAACAAAATGAGGCCTTCTTTGTTAAGTACTATTTATTTCTTTGTTTAAATCTTCGCAGATCTAGCACAAGTTGTAATGTTGGTTGCGACCTTTGCAACAGTGGTTCAGAGTTCGATCATTAGAAGAAGCACAATAGATAACCCATGTCACAGTAGCCACACCAGTACGACAACTGGGACATTTCAAGATCTTGATGGCCAGATCAGCGACACGATAATGGCAGCCAGAACAGCTAACGCCACGTGTGAAGCTCTGAAAACAGCACTGGTATGTATCACTTTAGTTCTACTTTTCAGTACTTACTTTTTCAAATTAAGTATTTAGTATAAGTCAGCGTGACTGAGAGATTAAGAGCGTTTGTCCTTAAACTTCCTGTGCGGTGATGGCGGGGTAGCGGGTTGACCCCTTACATAAGTCAATTGGACTTAAATTTGACACCGCGTTAAGAAAGGAATGGCAAACTACTGAAGGTAAAATTACCTAGAAAATCCAGTCCGGGGTTGAACGCAACGTCCTAAAAAAGACATGCGACATTTTAGAGATATGTGCTGCATGTTTCTTCTTGCATTCTGCAAATATCGCACTAGTTCTATTTTCCCATTAATTGATGTGTGTGTGTGTGTGTGTGTGTGTGTGTGTGTGTGTGTGTGTGTGTGTGGGCGTGTGTGTGTGTGTGCGCGCGTGTGTGTGTGTTTCTATTTCTGTTTGTTTTATATCGTGCTAGTTCTATGTTCCCATCAATTATTTTCTGTGAGTTTCTATTTATATTTGTTTTATATCGCGTTTGTTCTATTTTCCCATCAATTATTTTCTTTGTCTTTCTATTTATATTTGTTTTATGTCGCGTAAGTTCTACTTTTTGTGAATCATTTTTGCAAATATTTTATTTGTTTTTCAATTTCTCGCCGTGTTTGTCGTGTCATTTTAAAGTTATTATTACTACATTTTAAAACAGCCGTTCACAGCCATGAGACAGATCTAGTTTCATGGCGCAAGTACTAAATATTTCTCATGGAGGAAAAACAAAATCATGACGGAGAGAAAGGGACATTTAATCTATAACATACTACCCATACCTATTTTACCCGAAGTCATGAATTCCCAAAATATAACAAAAAGCTTAATGCACGTGCCATTGAACTTCCAGTGCGCTGCTGTCGAGGTTGTGAGATTGTTCCCTGTAATGGTCAATTGGACTTAAAAGTTGACTAATGTCAAACCATTAAACGTCAAATTGCCCAGTAAATAAACTGGACTTGGGGGTTGATTACAGCTTTCTGTAAAAGATATGCAACATTTAATTCAACAAATATGGGAAGTAGGCTAATTTTCAGAACATTGTGTTGGAAAAAAAAAAGGTGCTGAAGAAATTAACAGCCAACCGCTTCATAACGCTGTGACCTAGAAAATGTGAATTAGTCACACATTGGAGACAGTAGTTTCCCTAGGCCTACCTTTACCTGCACCAAACAAATAAGGTAGGCGGTGTTCCCGGAGAGGTGCAACGATTAAACACCGTTGGTTGTGACGTCAGAGGCTAAGTTAGTGTTTTTACCGGATCTCTGCCTATAACCTGATGAAACAGCCACATCCGGCTTGAAGTGTGCGGCTGTGCGATTATCTAATTTTCTATTTCCACACCCTAAAATATTTCTGCCAGCTCCGTGGCGAAGGTCTTACGGAGGCAGGTCGTAATTCCGCTTACCACTTTCAAAACACAGCTGCAGGCTGTTTGGTAGCAGACCACCTTGCGCTGGGTCTTTAAAAAATGGTATGGGTGCGGGTCGTTCAGAAAACAATGGCAAACTACTGAACGTAAACTTGCCAAGAAATTACAAACAGCCAAAATTAGCTGGGGTTGACTGCGACGTCCTGTAAAGATATGCAAATAATTTAAAAAAAAAACATTTCTAGCATGAAAAGAATGTTACCAGTCAATGACCCTTTTAACACATTAAGACGCACTGGGTACATGGTGCTCGACCCATTTGTATATAGACAGTGGGCACTCGGTTTTATGATGTGGTCAGATTTACGCTAATCGCATTTACTTCCCAAGTTATTTCTTGGTACCTATTTAAGGCTGGGTCGACTTGGGAGTGTAGGTCAATTAAAAAAAAGATCCGAATCCGCCTCGATGTGGATTTAATATATGGCCTCCGGGACGACAGGCGAGTGCTTAGTCACTACGCTACCGGCTCCCCACCCCACCTCCGAATGACTGTCTGGAAAAGAAAGAGGGAAGTGAGCCGGGGAAGCGGAGAAAAGAAAGACAACAATATAGATTGATTCAGGATGTGATGTATAATATACCGCCAAAGTCAGAGTTAGCAAGCCACCCATATGGATGTGCACATGACGGGAGAAGCACTGCAATAACATTCCAAGAATAAGTTCATGAGAAAATGATATAGGTGTTGATCAAATTTACAGTGAGAAAAGTATAAAGCAGTGGTTCTCAACATTTTTTGGCCCATGCACCCCTTCAAAATATGTTCAGAATGTCATCCCCCCTCCCTTTCGTGTTTCTTCCCTATAAATCTCCCCCACCCCGCCCCTACACAGTATATGTAAAAATGGAAGCTAAATTTAATAATACATACTAGAACAAGTCTAGACGATACAGATAAAACGTGATTTGCGGGACTACTTACGTTATAAAACGAATTTCAGAAGGGCGAGAAGTACAGATTGTAAAGTATGGAGGGAAAAACAATATCAAGTAATCGGTGCTTGTATTAATGTGATCTTGAAATAACCTTAATTCACCCCCCCCCCCCACCCAGAAACCCTAAAACTCCCACCGGGGGGGGGGGGGAGATTCCGACCGGTTGAGAACCACTGTGGTATAGGATGTGATTAAATTAAAAATTAAAAATTGGTACAGTCGATGATAAAGTTTAAAGTGAGAGAATGATATACTTTTGATCGAAGATAGGAACCAGCGAATATTATTTATCATTACAACAGACAGGAAATCGTCGCTGTGGTAGCGTGTGGCTAAACGCTAGCCTGCTTACCCGGTGGTCGTGGGTTCGATTACTATTGGGGTTTATTCTAATTTCTGAAATAGTCGACCCAACCTAAAATGGAAATGTCTTGAAAAGTAAAGGCTACCGGCGTGAAACTACCCACATCAGCCACTGCGTGCCGAGTGCTACATACATATATTCGTCTAGCAGCATATTCCCTATGCACCTAAGGGGTGTAGATGGGGTCTTTTACTTTTGTATTCATTACTACAGGCAATTTGGCACTTACTACCCAGAAATGGTGTTATTAATTAGGAGTGTAGAAAGGTCCTTTACTTTTGTATTCATTACTACAGGCAATGTGGCACTTACTACCCAGAAATGGTGTTATTAATTAGGAGTGTAGAAAGGTCCTTTACTTTTTTTTTTATTCATTACTACAGGCAATTAGGCACTTACTACCCAGAAATGGAGTTATTAATTAGGAGTGCAGAAAGGTCCTTTACTTTTGTATTCATTACTACAGAAAATTTAGCACTTACTACCCAGAAATGGTGTTATTAAGTAAGAGTGTAGAAAGGTTCTTTACTTTTGTATTCATTACTACAGACGGGACGCAGAGGTGTTTCCAAGGCACCAGGGCCGGGTTATATACTGGCCAAGACCTATTGACGCGTCCTCGCCGAGCGTCCTGGGCAACAGGTCCCTTCGGGGTCCTGGCTAAAGTCAATAGGATCGCCGATTCCTCCGAAGTCGGAGAGTGTCTGCCTGTATGGCGAGGAACCACCAGTCTGCACACCAATAAGCCAGACATGGGACAACGGATACTCACGCAAACCTCAGGTCCTGTATGACATCACACTGATGTTGGACAACAGGATGCCTTCATCCGACATACAGGACTTTGCGTTGGAGCTCAAGCCAATGAACACAAGCAAGCAAGCATTACTACAGACAATTTGGCACTTACAACCCAGAAATTGTGTTATTAATTAGAAATCGATTCAATTCTCGTTTCTGCTCCTGGTCTTTTGTTCAGAATTCTGTATTTCCGTGACCAAATTGAGATTTGTTTTGTAACACACGTGTTTTTTTTTCCTGTTAGGTTCAGGGGAACTATCTGACAGCTTCGGAAATATCTGATTTAAGGTCGATAAATATCACAGGATTAACTGCAGAATACACTGATGTAAACATGAACCAAGCTAATGTAAGTGCTACCATGCTTTGCTTCTGATCATTCATCTTCTTGTAAGATCTTACAACTTATACCACATACATTCTAAATATGAAATACTCGTACAGCAGTTATATAGGATATGGATGCATGGCAAGACGAGATATATTTTTGTGAGTAGATATATATGAATCATAATATTTAAATTCTAGATTCAAATATTTGCAGCAATAGTAGCTCAAGTGACGAGAGATGAACAAATACTCCACTACCCCACATCTACTATGTCGAGACTGAATGTTATATGGAAAAGTAATATCAGCTTTTCTGTGCAGATCAAGCTATTCAGGACATTTGTGGTATTCATTCTCGTTTATAGGTGTCATAGTTGGCCTTTCACAGTAGAATCAGAAAGGAGAACATGGGCTTTTGAATACAAATGGTTCAGGAAAATTCTGCAAATATGGAAAGGAAAGCACAAAATAAATGGTAACGTTATAGACAAAGTAAATATATATGCAGACAACCAAAGACCACTTTTGTTAGTAGCAAGTATATATATATGAGGTGAACGGCAATTCATATCTAATATTTACTGTTAGGATGTAAGATATTGGAGACATTAAAGCCCATTTTGCCAGCGAAGGAAATTCGTCAACTATGTACACAACCGGAGGGGGTTGTGTGCTTACATATGAAATGGAATATTCTGAAACAATTATCTATCTTTCATTGTTCTCCCACAGCTGGGATTGCCATATTAATCTTTCACAATTTAGTTTTTATATGTCGTGGTTAAAAAAAACACAACATACTGATGATCATTATTATTTTCCCCATTTTGAATCTCAGGTCTTTACACGAGTTCTGAGGCACAGTGCGCTCAATATCACTGTTCTTTACAAAATGCTACAACGGGTTGTAGCGAGTGGTAGGCTGTCCACGTATGATTCCATGCTTAGAAGTATTATGTTATCGATGATAACAGTCAAGTGTAGAGTGACACTGACCAGCGAGGTCAGGGAGTCAAATTTCACAGCTCAGGAGATGATCATGGAAGACGAGATGGTACTTAATGATTATGACTTGTATGTCAGCGCCGAGGAAGCGATGGAATCAGAGTCGCTGCCCCAGGACATGAAGACTAATTTCTGTTTAGTCTACTCACTGGCTCAACACATGCAGGCGATCATGGCAGTCCTGGTAAACGCTCTGCAGTTCTAAGCGGCATTAAATAGGTCCCAGAGGCACAGGTATTTGCATTCTCTGCCTTCTTCCAAGGATTGCCAATACACCACTTCAAACTTGATCCTGCACATTGCATGCCCGTTTCACCACACTTTTCATTTGGTCAGAATATTTAGTCGTTGCCGGTGAAATCCTGTTTCGTTAATGTTCGCCCCTTTAACCTTTATTGTCACAGAAAGTAATCTGCAGGTATCCGATAGGGCATTGATGACAACAAGAAAATTACAAGTGTATTGTTTTAACACAAACATTTATTAATTGGTGCCTGCGCAAAAAGGAATATCAAAACAGTATCAAAGAATCACAAATGAGAAGCTCATGGGAAGAACTAAACAAACATGGATGAACCAAGAGGTGAAGAAATGGCGCTAACACTGGACAGGAGATGCATTAGAGAAAACCCGGTATTAGTACATATAGAAAGCTCTTTGTTTGGAACCCACAAGGCAAATGAAACAGATGAAGACATAAAAACACACGGAGAAGAGAATTAAAGACACAAATTAATAATATAGGAAGGACGTGGGTGGAGCTGTAAGAGATAGCCAAATATTCGACGTTGGTTGAGAGCCTATGCTTTAACGGAGCATTAAGAGCGAAACTAGACGATTGCTTTCACAGGGGTCAACTATATACATCTAGTAAACAACAAATACCTAGGGAGATTTCTTTAGTAAGATTTGACTAAACATAAAAACTACAACCACGTATGGCAAGGTGCCTGATGCACACGAAGAATCGCGAATCCCATGCATGGCGCGTTGCTTGTGGCAGAAAAGGTTAAACTTAAATATAACGAACACTCTTTTGTTACAAATTACAGTCTGGCTGGCTCTACACCGTTGGGTGGGGTATTGGTGCGGTATATGGCTGGCTCTGCACCGTTGGGTGGGGTATTGGTACGGTATAAGACATTTGTGATCAGGGCCTTTGGGATCGTGTCTTTAGTGTGGAAGAACAAATACATCATCATGGCCTGTAGAGACTGGTACGGCAGGGAGTGACCAGAGGATCTGGCCGACACTCAGTGCTCCCAGGAAAGGCCAGATGGAAACGCAACCAGCCTGCATTAGGTACATTTATATTGGGACTCTTCATTGGTAGATGTAGATGGAAACGGAGCGCATGTAGGAATGTCCCCAGTCCTACGATTTCGGTTCTTTACTGAACTTAACTCAGTAATTAATTATCTACATTATTTTGCATGGTGGAACTTTTTTTTCACTTTTCTTGTCAATTACTTAGTGTTTTATTGGCATGCTAGAATCATTCCAGACTTTCTGCACCGGAAACGATCATGAGCACGTTAGCTTATTGTGATTAACTACTAATATTGCTGATGATATTCATTGATGGAGTTCACATGTTTTCGTCACTTAAACAAGCAAAAGCATCATTCGCTGCGACACTTTTAACATATGCTTCTTTTCTTCTGTTTCTTTGTAATGACTTTGTAAACTCATAAGTACAGATGTGATAACTTTCGCGTCAGGCACACCAAGAACAACAACCCACTTGCATCATTAATATCTGGAGTAAGCTCCCTTGGCATGTGTGTCTATCTATCTATCTATCTATCTATCTATCTATCTATCTATCTATCTATCTATCTATCTATCTATCCATCTATCTATCTATCTATCTATCTATCTATCTATCTGTCTGTCTGTTTGTCCGTCCGTCCGTTCATCCATCCATCCATCCATCTATCGATCCATCCATCTATCCATCTCTCTCTGTCTGCCCATCAACCTTGTAGTCTGTGGTTGTGTGTGTGAGTGTGTGTGTGTGTGTGTGTGTGTGCGTGTGTTGTGTGTGTGTGTGTGTGTGTGTGTGTGTGTGTGTGTGTGTTCGTGCATGCGCAGAACTCCTTTCCCACATTATATTAAAATATGAGGTGACGGCTATATTTGAATAAGTGTACCGTGTACCGCATTCTGTAGGTGATGTGCTCATATCGTCAGTATCCTACCGATCGCCTTACCCCGCAGGCTATTTTATAGGAATGTAGTATTACACACACACACACACACACACACACACACACACACACACACACACACACACACACACACACACACACACACACACACACACACACACAGACACACACACACATATATAAGGGAGCCACGGTAGCGTAGTGATAGATGCTCGCTTGCCGGCCCGCTGGCCATGGGTTCAATCCGCGTCGTACCGGATTCGAATGATAAAAATCAGCTTGGGTTCCCAGGTCACCACAGGCCAAATTGGGTACCAGGAAATGCCGTAGGAAGTAAAGGCGGTCTGTTTGATACTGAACGCATCACCCATGCGCGCGCGCACGTGTGTGTGTGTGTGTGTGTTCGTGCGCTCACATTTATTTCACACCGCTACTCGAAGAATGTCTTCTTTCAATCGATTGTAGTGCAGGTCCGCATGGCCGAATGGGCAAGAAAGCGTGTTCTTAAACATCCGTTGTGCTGATGCTGAGGTTAGGGGGTTAAACCCCTACATCGGACAGCTGGACTAAACTGTAGATCTGTCGTCCTTGACTTGGGGACGTAAATTACAAGTACCTCTGAAGTCGGAGTGGGTTCGTCTGATGGCGAGGGACACTGTTAATAGGGAAAGCTAATCCTATCTCTGATGCTGTTTGTGCGGTGTGTTTGTGTGTGCGGCTGGCCGAGTGGCTAGAACGCCGGACTCTCTTCCGGGAGACCCGGTTTCGATCCCTCGGTAAGGTGTGGGATTTTTTTCTGTCGGGAGCAAAAAGAAAATCCTAACCTGCACAGTTCGCGGCGACTGCACTAGCCAGGCTGCCTTAATTCCTCAGGCTCAAAGACCCCTCTGCCATACACCGCAAGGTACTATATTGGCAGTAAATGACAGTTTTATGACTACTGTTAATAGTGTGTATGGACTACGCTTGAGTTCAAAGGAGCGAGCGCAAAAAAAAAAAAAAAAATAAAATACAATCGATTATAGTTAAGACGTGCCGCTTGAACTTTCTGCCGACTGTATGCACTTGTTAATTTGACTGGTTTTCTCCTCAAAATCCTGTTCTTTTAAAAAGTAAATGACGTTGCGACATTTCATACTATATCGAAGGCTGACATGTGGCATTTTAACATTACACAGGACAATGAAGAATCATCTAGTGCATCGTAATATCACAGAAAACAATGTCAAATGATTTATAATATTGTAAGATTACATAGTACAATGAATGATACTTCATGTGTTGTAAAATTGCAAGAGCAACGAAGGATGCTCTATGGTGTTAGATATGACAATGAAGGGTGCTTTATGATGTTAGATATGACAACGAAGGATGCTCTATGGTGTTAGATATGACAATGAAGGGTGCTCTATGGTGTTAGATATGACAATGAAGGGTGCTTTATGGTGTTAAATATGAAACCGAAGGATGCTCTGTGGTGTTAGATATGACAATGGAGGGTGCTCTATGGTGTTAGATATGACAATGAAGGATGCTCTATGGTGTTAGATATGACAATGAAGGGTGCTTTATGGTGTTAAATATGAAACCGAAGGATGCTCTGTGGTGTTAGATATGACAATGGAGGGTGCTCTATGGTGCTAAATATGACACCGAAGGATGCTCTATGGTGTTAGATATGACAATGAAGGGTGCTCTATGGTGTTAGATATGACAACGAAGGATGCTCTATGGTGTTAGATATGACAATGAAGGATGCTCTATGATGTTAGATATGACAATGAAGATGCTCTATGGTGTTTAGATATGACAATGAAGGGTGCTTATGGTGTTAAATATGAAAACCGAAGGATGCTCTGTGGTGTTAGATATGACAATGGAGGGTGCTCTATGGTGCTAAATATGACACCGAAGGATGCTCTGTGGTGTTAGATATGACAATGAAGGATGCTCTATGGTGTTAGATATGACAATGAAGGATGCTCTATGGTGTTAGATATGACAAAGAAGGATGCTCTATGGTGTTAAATATGAAACCGAAGGATGCTCTGTGGTGTTAGATATGACAATGAAGGATGCTCTATGGTGTTAGATATGACAATGAAGGGTGCTTTATGGTGTTAAATATGAAACCGAAGGATGCTCTGTGGTGTTAGATATGACAATGAAGGATGCTCTATGGTGTTAGATATGACAATGAAGGGTGCATTATGGTGTTAAATATGAAACCGAAGGATGCTCTGTGGTGTTAGATATGACAATGAAGGATGCTCTATGGTGTTAGATATGACAATGAAGGATGCTCTATGGTGTTAAATATGAAACCGAAGGATGCTCTGTGGTGTTAGATATGACAATGAAGGATGCTCTATGGTGTTAGATATGACAATGAAGGGTGCATTATGGTGTTAAATATGAAACCGAAGGATGCTCTGTGGTGTTAGATATGACATGAAGGATGCTCTATGGTGTTAGATATGACAATGAAGGATGCTCTATGGTGTTAGATATGACAATGAGGATGCTCTATGGTGTTAGATATGACAATGAAGGTGCATTATGGTGTTAAATATGAACCGAAGGATGCGCTGTGGTGTTAGATATGACAATGAAGGATGCTCTATGGTGTTAGATTATGACAATGAAGGGTGCATTATGGTGTTAAATATGAAACCGAAGGATGCTCTGTGGTGTTAGATATGACAACGAAGGATGCTCTATGGTGTTAGATATGACAACGAAGGATGCTCTATGGTGTTAGATATGACAATGAAGGGAGCTCTAAGGTGATAGATATGACAATGAAGGATGCTCTATGGTGTTAGATATGACAATGAAGGATGCTCTATGGTGTTAGATATGACAATGAAGGATGCTCTATGGTGTTAGATATGACAATGAAGGATGCTCTATGGTGTTAGATATGACAACGAAGGATGCTCTATGGTGTTAGATATGACAATGAAGGGTGCTTTATGGTGTTAAATATGAAACCGAAGGATGCTCTGTGGTGTTAGATATGACAATGGAGGGTGCTCTATGGTGCTAAATATGACACCGAAGGATGCTCTGTGGTGTTAAGGTATAACAATGAAGGGAGCTCTAAGGTGATAGATATAACAACGAAGGATGGTCTAATATGTTAAATATAACAACGAAAGATGATGTATGACAATCTAAGACAGTCTAGAATACATTTAATGATCTAAAACATTGTTATATAACTTAGAATATTTCAAGACTATACGAGAACAACATGTCAGTTGCACTGTTATTCCCAAATTTGCAAGCTTATTTTCTATTGTTATGTTATAAACATTTGCAGCGTTTATAACTTATTAAAACGAACTTGCTTCTTATTCTTGCACTTGCATAATTTAGGTAACTGGATTATATAATACAGATTCATTCTCTTCTATTGTTTAAAGAAATGTTATTACAAGTGATCACTGTTTTCTTATCGTTGACTATATTATTGATTCAGGGAAAACCTGAACGATGACGCTTGCATTCCAGAATGTTAATTTATTCTTGGTTTCCATACAATACTAGTAGTGCCGGTCGTTCAGAAAGTAATGGCAAACTACTTGCCCAGAAATAACAAACAGCCAAAATGCTGGAGTTGATGGCTTTAAAGGATATGCAACTAACTTACAGAAGATCAGTGACAGCGTTGCTACACACCAACATACAAACAACACACTCACCGCTCGCACGAGCCCACATACGTGAGAGAAGTCTAGTCTTACCGGTGCAGTGGTCATGTGTTCGAAACCCACTTTAGAGATTCTTTGTCCCTGACCTGGGCGACCAGGTAGACCTAGCCTACAATGGATACCGGGGCATTGTCTGGGGCGTAAAGGCGGCCACGTGATACGGGACACGTCACCCACGGGTGCCGATTGGACTAAGAATATGGGACTAACACTATATATTCAACTGGTCTCATGGCGTGAAAACGGGGCGTGTAACTATTTTTTCCCGCGTCTGTGGCTTATGGATAGTGACCGCAGACATATCAGCTTCGAAGTCAGTCGCGGGAGATTTGGGAACAGTTCGCTTTGTGGTGATTTTCACAACGATATGATCGTCGCTGTTACGAAAGCAATGGCAAACTACAACAGTAAAATTACTTAGAAAAACCTAACACAGCTATTCAGTAGTTGAGTTGATTGCGACGTCCTGCAAAGGACATACTACACAATTTTTTCTACATAATCTTCTTTCGTGAAAAAAAATACATATGCTGTGCAAATAATTATAAACTGAATTTGCAGCAATTTTAATGAAGACAAAAGAAAGGGAAAATAAACTGTTAAAAAGGGTACTGGATTTCTACCAGGAGCACTTGCACAACCGGCCTATTTTGTTGTTAGAAAATTGTTACTTTGAAAAATAAATAACTATCTGGTTGTGAAGGAGTAACGTCTATGCCCCCCCCCCCCCCCCCCCCACCAAAAAAAACACAAAATAATAGAAAATGGAAAGTAAGGGTATGACACAATCATTAAAAGTTGTTAACATGATAGCAGGCATGTATTGTAACGCAATAACAACATTTCGGCTATATATAAGCCCGTGGCAGATAGGGGAAGTGGTTTAAGACGATGGATCATCCTATGGCACTTAATCTGTTGATATAAGTTGTTAGAACATAGCGTGTTGGAAGCCAGTAGCCGTGTTGATTCAGTTTTGTGTTTATGCCCAAGGTAAAGGTCGTCCCATGGCGGATATTGCCCTTAGGGGATGAAGTGTTTGGCCTTCACATATTCTAGATCAAGACGTAATAGGCAGTTTCCTTTCTCGTGGCTTTTCTTTTGCAAACAACTGCCAGCAAATTCTTTGGGATCCAGTATATGAGAATGGAGTAGCGCCGAGCCATCCATACTGTTAAAAAGTAGTCATGTCTTATATTCTCATCATCACATCTCATCTTGTTCCTCTTGTACCTTGCGGTTTCGAGGTGAAGCATAAACAGCGGGAGTGTGCCACTTTATGAGCTTCATATATCGAGACTCCCATGGGCTCTGTTATTTCCTCTGTCCATCGTTTACATGGTCGGCCTCTTCTTCTGGTTCCATTTGGTCTGTACATCATTGCTTGTTGTTGTGGTATACTGTTAGTTATATAAAGAATATGTATAACGTTATATACTTACAGTTATACAAAGAAGCAGTTTTCACTTGCGCTGTTACCTACATGTATACCACAAGTTGTTTAATAACTTCTACCATATTCTTTGTTACAGAAAATCACCCATTTAAAGGAAGATTACATGGTTATATCCAAACACCTCCTGTACATAGAGAACGCAACTTCCAAAGCGCAAAAACTTGTTGAGAACGTGCAAAATTCGCTTGCCAAGGTCAAACACTCAATAGATATCCTGCTCTGTAAAGTGGACACGGCTCTGAGATCTCAAGAAGGCTCCTCAACAGACAGGCCAACGGCATCAATAGCACAGATGAAGTTTGATGATGACACGAAAGATTGCAGTCAGTACCTTTATACTTTAGCTAAAACTACTCAGAAATTTCTCCGATATGTTATTAAAAAATATGAACAATTTGCGAATACAATTAAAGGATAAAATAATCTATAGTATTGTAGACACAATGCAAGCATATACATATACATTGCAGAATTGCAGTGAAGCATATTGTACTAGTATTATAATATACATGTCCCACCATCAATGCCTACTCGACGACAACTAAGAGACTAGCAGATACCTTGAACTTGTTATGCTGCTTATCGCTAACATGATATTTTGTTTTCGAATATAAATCCACATTAAAAAATATTTTTAGAAATATTTTACAAACATATTTATACAAGTGTATATAGTGACAATACTTCTACAGTCACCGAGTGTTATGTGCTTTGTTATTTATTATTGCTATTGATGATTTGCTGTTACCATTGATTGCCATATACAAAATCACTGCTACATAGTAGAGTAAGATCATACAATTACGTTTTCGTTATGAAATCCTGGTCTAGTGGTTCTCAACATATAAAACAAGAGAGGTTCTTAGTTTTCTCACGTGAGTTGGACAAGCACAGACTAGCAAATATCACTCGGAGAAAGGCATAGTGCAACAAGCTTTAACATAAATACAGACAACACTTTGAGAAAGTTGTAGTACACTGGATTTTGACATAATTTCAGATAACACTTTAGAACACCTATAGTACAGTGCGTTTTAACATAAATTCGGATAACACTTTAAGAATGCTATAGGACAGTAAATTGTAACATAAATTCATATAACACTTTAAGAAAGTTATAGGACACTGGGTGTTAAAAGAAACTATGTTTAGAAAATAATTCGGAAGCTATGAATTATATACGTGTTTGAAATTTCCTATTTTTATAACTTCAGCATGTTATGACTTTTAAATCGGGGTTGATATTAATACATACACATACACACAGATAAACACACACACGTGTATTAGGCGAAGAAAGTTATTATCTTCGTCTATTTAGTTCACTATTATCATTTTTTAAACTACTTATACATTACGCAATATTGTTGTTGTTAATGCATGTATGTTTTATTTATTCCCACTATATATAGAATGCAACGTTTACTATATTGTTGAATATTATGTTTGGCTTAACGAAAGTATAAACAACAAATTTAAACAACTATATAAAGTCATTACAATAATGTAGTACAATAACTGAAAATAATACCAGCAGATTTCTAAACGTTTTAAGTTATACAAATTCCCGACACATCTGTCGGTAGTTTCAGAAAGCAATAGGCTAATTATTGAACGTAAAATTGCCTAGCATATCACAAACAGCCAATAAATTCTGGGGGTTGATTAAACGTCTTGTAAAAGAATATGCAACTAAGGTAGTTATTATTACGATCAAACTGGCGTTAAAGATCATACCCCTGTGTAGCTCTCAGTACCCAGTTCTAGTAATCAATTCTCATGCATTTTCACGCCACAACTATCCCGTTTCTGGTCTCATTGTTGTCCCGTATAATTTTTGCCTTTAATAATAAACATCGTTTGCATTCTGTTCCAGATTGCATCTTCTACCGACAGAACCTGTTCATTACCCATTTTGTCCTCCGTAGTATTGTTAAGTTCTTTACAACTATTTCTTTGTGGTTTCAGGGGATTTTTATAACCAGATATTTCTGGTTTCAAGGGATTGTAAAAACCACATCGGTAAGATCGAGTGAAATGGCGAGTCATGACCGCCCATGCTTTCCGGCATGGCACATGATTGATTGATTGAAGATTTCAAAGGGTTTTCTCCCTTGTTTAATATTTGTCCCTAATTCACATCCAATGTATGCAACACGATAATAGTTGTCAAACTTAATGATAAAAGCCTGTTGCATAAGATGTCCTTCATTTTTAAAAACTTTTCTCTTTTATACCCCTTCTTCTTCTTTCGTTCGCTTGAAATTTGTCTATACCTGTAATGATGTCACTTGTGTGAATTTCACTGTCGTTTTTAGTTCACTTTGGAGTTTATCTTCCACTGTTGTCTCTCCATCCAGAAGATTTGCCTAAGTATGTCGTATTTCGGGCAGTCTTTGAGTATGTGATCTGCTGTCTGCGGTGACAATCCACACGTGCACATGACTGATTCGCTAATCTTGAATTTGGATATATTTGACTGCGTAATATATTGTTCCTGTTCTGAAGCATAGAATAACGATTTGTTCTGGTCTGTCCATAAAGTGGTAATTGTCTTGAGCTGGTGATGGTGGTTTTATGATTGATTTGCTACTTCTTTTATTTTGGTGGTATGTAACAGCCACATCAGGTTGTTCTTGTATCCTCCGCCCATTGCGCCCCACCCCCTCTCCCAAGGAGCATAGGCCGTCAACCAACTCGCGCCAAGCCCTCCTGTCTTTTTCCATTGTCCTAGTTTATTCTCTTTATCTTTTCCATATATATATACTTTTAGGTAGGTCTTCGATTAATTCTCTCTCTCTCTCTCTCTCTCTCTCTCTCTCTCTCTCTCTCTCTCTCTCTCTCTCTCTCTCTCTCTCCCCTTCCCCCCCCCCCCCCCCCCACACACACCTTGTGTGTTCCAGAATAAGGACAACATAATTCTATTATTAATAAGTTTTAATTAGAACTTGCTATAATTATAACAACAGCTTTCTAGAAGCATAAACAGTGAATGATAGAACTTTGACACAAAACAGAATAAAATTTAACAGTAGCATAATCATATCTTTAAAAGGTTCACATAACATAACAATGCAACGCAATCATAGTACACCAAAACATCATCTTGTTACATTAAGAACGTAAACTATACGTAAACACACACACCCAATAATATGTTGTTATTACAGAGGTAATATCATATTTTATTTTAATGTAATGTAAAGAGGCTATTGTTTGGCTTGCACGTTTGAACAGATGATAATTTTTCAAAGAATATTTTGCTTGTATACCGAAGACATAGGGGACTTTATCTGTCTCAAACGTTCAGTGGTAAAACACTGTTTTCTGTGGTAACTCAAGATCCTGACCAATGTTGGTTAACGAAACTTATTGCTTGGTTATGTATTAACCTCAGACACTGACCAATGTTGGTTAACCAAACGTATTACTTGGTTATGTATTGCCACCAGATCCTGACCAATGTTGTTTAACGAAACTTATTGCTTGATTATGTATTGACCCCAGACAATGACCAATGTTGGTTAACGAAACTTATTGCTTGATTATGTATTGACCCCAGACCCTGACCAATGTTGGTTATTGAAACTTGTTGCTTGGTTATGTATTGACCCCAAACACTGACCAATGTTGGTTATTGAAACTTTTTGCTTGGTTATGTATTGACACACATATCTAGACCCAAGTGCTTAATTAGTTTTTGAACTCTGATTTTGGTTTTGCTTCCATCTAACACTACTATAAACGTTTAAATGACAAAGACAAAGATACCCATATCGGTGTGAAGTGTTAGACCTTTATATATACTAGCCCATTTTATAATATGTTAGCTGACAAGTTCTCTTCCAAACCGCCTTTCGTTCCCAGATAATGTAAAGAAAATACTGATAATTATCACATTTTGTGAAATTTGGTTGGAAAAAGAAACATACCCCCTGAAAAATCAGATTGAATGTCAGCCACTGTGTAGATAAACAGGCGAGTTAACCACTATGCCAGTAGGCCCCTCTTACCCGCGTTCGAAACATAGCTGCGACCGATTTGTCAGCAGACCGGTGTCGCGCTGGTTGTAACGTGTTGGTATGGTAGCCGGCCGTTCAGAAATCAATGGCAAACTACTTGAACGTAAAACTTGCCAAGACATCAGCAACGGCAGTAAAATGCTGGTGCTGACTGCAACGTCATGTAAAGGATATGCAACTTTAAAAAACAATGTAAACACAAATAGTGTAGTTTTACGGTCTCCAGTATTCAGAGAAAGAACAAACAAGCACTTGGGCAATGATATGTACAAGATATTGGTTATTAAGTTGAGTGTACAAAGGCAGAATAATGTGAGCACGCTATTAACATTTGAATTGTCTAACATGCGTGTCATAAAACTGTAACGAACGAACGAACGAACGAACGAACGAACGATGGAACGAACTTTATTTTCAAAGGGTCACAAATTTGGCACGCAGGCCCGTCTTAACAAGAAAACAATTAGGAAGTTCTTTAACAAGAAAAGGACCCCCTTCCACACCGTGGGGTGAATTGGATAAATGGTGCTAGCTCCGTATTTTGATAGACAAATTGGCACTTGAGGGGTGATGATGTCGATGTCACATTTTCTACCAGTAAGCCTTTGTCCAATCCACTGTATCATCCCGGTTCCTAAAACAAGTAAACACACAATGATACAACTGGCGCTTTAATGCCATTATCTTGTATCTTAGAAGACAGACTGGAATGAAGTGCCTTGAACACTTCATTATATATCTAGCTTCGTGTCTGCCCATCAACTTAACCTCTGGAAATTATTTTAACATTCACCCTTGACTCCCATCTTACACAAGAGTTTT
>JACEFZ010017692.1:522500-540000 GCA_014155875.1 Cepaea nemoralis
CCGGTAAGATTCAAATATATTTATTAATAGAGAGAAATTACAAATAGTGAGCAGTTTTCAATACCTACTGTCAACGAGCTATGGAAATGTGATGACAAAAAGTAAAAGAAGACTAAATACTGTTCTGCAAAAACTAAAGCAATTAAAACCTTCAAGAATTATAACAGATTAAACAACACGAGTCACAGAACTTAGAGTGTGTATATTTCCTGTGGCAACATGTAAGTGTGAAACTTGGATGTTTAACAAATAAGATGAACATCACACACTTGCATGTGAATATAAATGATACGGAAGGGTTTACAAATTAATTGGAAGGAAAACATAACAAACAGTTATATCTAACAAGGACTCAGTGTTGAAGATGATTGGTGATTAAGACATGTAAAGTTGAGAAAATTGAAATATTTCGGCATGTGAATGTCTGGAATATATTGCTTTGGAGGGGGGTAACCGGAGAGGCGAAGACGAGCAATACTACAATGTACATGTGGTTTAATTCAAGATTTGATTGATCTTTGATACAATCTGTACTAAAATGTTGACTTCTCGTCATTGATTTGAGGACGTAAATTACAAGTACCTCAGAAGTTGGAGTGGGTTCGTCTGATGGCAAGGGATACTGGTAAAAGGGAAAGCTATTCCACACTCAAAAATCAGTCCAGTGCACTAGAAGTAGTAACATGCGTATAGACTACGCTTCAGCGCAAAGCGAACGAAGAAAAATGTACAAATACCAACAACAGACGCAGAGCATCTGAATAAAAGGTCAGACAGGACAAGCCACTAGATGATGATGACTCTAATTTTCTCCGGGAAGACAACGAAAGAATTCCCAAAAATTTAAAAATCCCCTACGAGGCTTTCAGAAAAGATAGATCTCAGGTCAAACAACGAACAAGCCGACTTCCTACTGGAGTAATTATAAACCAATCATGTTATCTCTTGGCGTGGGAGGACTATCTACACTGGAATGCCAGTTGTTTGTGTTTTTGTTGTGCTCACTTAAGTGGGAGTAAGCGTCTAATGAAAGATGTGTATCATAAACAATTTCCGATGGGGACGTTTTTATTGACAGTCATTTAGTTTTCGTGGCTTGTCCTGGTTTGGTAGCATTTGCTAAGTCACTGTACTGGTCTTTCCCAATGACCTTTTCGTATTAATCCTCCTGCACTTCTGTTTTTCACCTCCCATTGGAACATAGATCCTCAACCATTTCCCTCTAAACATTCTGTAGATTTGTTCACGATTTGTTGGATTTTGGAGCGAAACGTTCAACGATATGAGGTAACCAGTAAAACAACATCCTTCATAGCCTCCTCTGTCGACATGACTGGTAGATTGCGGTGTTATTCTTTGCTTACCTTACTGTCCTCGGAGTCACACGGGCGTGATATGCCGATTTCTTGTGATAAATTAATCACTATTGGGAACAAAAGCAAAGGCGCGCATGTGTCGGAGGGACGTTGTTTAATGAAAGAGACTTGAAGGAAGAATGGAAATCCAAAAATAAAATATTTCTGCCACGTTTAAAGAGACGACACTCTTATCAAAATCTTACTAAAGGGACAAGCTTGCAACAGTCCTTCAAACAATGATTAGCGATACAAGTGGGAAGATAACATCTAAAGATGGACGAAACTAATTATGTCAATACATCACTAGAACGATGGAAGAAACGTTTTCGAGATTCAATGCAACAAACTTGCAGCCAACTTGGTCCATTGATTGAAATAAAGGGAGATCTAAACACATGAAGACAATTAGAAACAGACATGAATATTATGGGTGAGCATGAAGTTAACAGTGGTAGACAGCAACAGATCGTACGACTTGATGTGCGATGCTTGATGGGCTATGCTCTAATGCAAAATCAAGGGCCGTGAAAGAATATGTTTTAGCAGCAGTGTCCAGTGTTAAACCTTCACATATTCGAAGCCAACCTTTTGTTAGTGGCTTCTGTGTTAAAATACACCAAGGAAATACATTGTAAATATTCTAAACCGCTTCAAACTGAAATTGGGTGATCGACTCCTTACACATCGAAAGGCAGGAAGCCAATCCTAGGCAATTTGAAATGCATACGAAACGTCAATAGGTCACTTGAAGTATACTGTGAATGGATGACGAATTTATTATACGTGGCGCAAACATACCATAATTCATATAAACACACAGAACGACCGTCAATTAACTGTTTGAACCTGTGAACGGTTAACACATTTATTACATGTCGCATACAAATACCACACCTCACATAAACATACAGGACAGTGCACGTAACTATGTGAACATGTGAACCGATGAAGCATTTATTACACGTACCACACATACATACACGCACACAAACACACACACAGTCACGCATACACAGAGAGAAAGAGAGACACACACATCTCACTTACACACACACAGACACACATACAGACAGAGAGAGAGAGAGAGAAAGAGAGAGAGAGAGACACACACACACACACACACACACACACACATCTTACTTAAACGTACAGAAGGACAGTCAACTATTTGAACATGTGAACGGATAAAACATTTATTACACATGCCACACACATACCACACCTCACATAAACAAACAGAAAGACAGTAAATAAACTTATTCGAATATTCTGTGAATGGATGACACATTTATTATACGTTCGACACATACACACGCACCCCCCCCTCTCTCTCTCTTTTTTTTTCTCTCTCTCTCTCTCCCACACACACACACACACACACATACACACACACACACAAACACACGCACACACCCACACATCCATACACCGCAACCATCACCACCTCACATTAAACATCAGTTATCAGTTATCAGTTATCAGTTGGGGTATCTTCGTTGCACTCCGGACATGTCCATAGGTGCTCAGATCCTCCCCCCCAGCATATGCATCAGCGTCCGGTGGCTAATAGTGCCAGTTCTGTGTTGGTTGATGAGGCGCTTTGTTTTCTCGATGTACCTCTCGCGTCTGGCTGTGCCGATTCTTACTCCCAGGTCTTTCATCCTGGACAGCGATGTGGAATCACTGACGTCAAAGTCCTCTGTTCTCGCCATATCTTTAAGGACGTTAATAACATCGGCACGATCCATGGGCTGGCCATCTACAGGGGGTGCAGAGCCAGCCAGTTTGTCAGCTCGTTCATTTCCCTCGACTCCCGCATGTCCCGGGACGAAGATGAAGGTGACTTTACGGACAACAGACTTCCGCAGCGATTCAGTCCACTGTCTAAGTACAGATCCAGCTTCGACCTTCTGAATCATGCTCATTGAATCACTTAGTACACACACGTTGGTATAATGCTGTGATTCCAGCCATATGAAAGCCTGTGTAACTGCCATCACCTCCATCGTCATGCTGCTCGTGGTCATAGAGTGGGCACCACTGGATTCTTGAACGGTTCGGCCCGCTGAACGGGCTGTAAATGCCCACGCACTTCTCTGCTGCTTTACCACAGATCCATCTGTATAGATGAGCACTTCGGGGCTATCTGAGTGTTCATAGATGAGCGCGTTAACCTCTGCATTGACAGCGGCAGGGTTCTGCTCTCTGCACCGTCTGTCGAGTGTGATAATGCAGGAGAAAGTGCATTTAAAAGCTGGAGGCACAGGCACCCATTCCTTGCCGGGGTTGATACTGGTAAGATTGCAGACCTGTCTGACGACATCTTCCGCCCGACCCATCCATGATTTGCCCCTCTTTAGCCTGTCACCCTTTTCTCTGAAAATAGCGTCATGCAGAGGGTGCTGCTCATCTGCACTTATTTTTAAGTATGCACGAGCTCTCCAGATCTTGATCCTGTGTTCCATTGTCGGGAAGTCAAGGAGGTATCTCATTGCTACACAGCTGGTGTCTCTCGTGCAGCCCAAAATGATGCGCATGGCTTCGTTTTGTACCTTTTCAAGTCTTCCAATCTGTGTAGGGCTGACAGTGAGGATGGCCAGGGCATACTCGATGCGTGATCACATTAAACATACGAAAGGAGAGTCAATTAACTTATTTCAATATGTTGTGAACGGGAATGATCGAATTAGGAAGATCTTGAAAGCAAATGAGATGTGGCTCCTGAGACGAATGTTGCGAATACCTTGGACTGCCGGAGTAACTAATAATGATTGTCTAGAAAAGGCTAATGAAAGTAAAACATTATATACAACTACATTAAAGAGACAAACATCGTTCTTTGGTCATATAAGATACAACTACATTAAAGAGACAAACAGCGTTCTTTGGTCATATAAGATACAACTACATTAAAGAAACACTGGCGTTCTTTGGTCATATAAGATACAACTACATTAAAGAAACACTGGGCGTTCTTTGGTCATATAAGATACAACTACATTAAAGAGACAAACAGCGTTCTTTGGTCATATAAGATACAACTACATTAAAGAAACACTGGGCGTTCTTTGGTCATATAAGATACAACTACATTAAAGAGACACGCGGCGTTCTTTGGTCATATAAGAAGAGGAGGCACATTTGAAAATCTCGCGACAACTGGAAAGATACATGGGAGAAGAAGCGGAGGCAGACCGAGAGATACGATGCAAGATGGACTGAGACGGTGGCATGGAGGAATAACATCAACCGAGTTGATCCGGAGCACCAGGGACTAAGATCTGTGTAGTGACATAAACGGCTACGCTAGTTGGCAAGGCACATGATGATGATGGTCACACCTGACCAAAAACATACATAAAACAGCAAATAATACTTGCTCTAGTTTGCTGTGAACGTAGATCACATCACTTAGCGAGATGCAGTTACACCTGATGTAGTTTTGATTATAGAGAAAGATGAAGGCAGAGAAACAAAAGAATATTTGAGGATGCGAATCTCACGCAATGGCTAACTAAAAACTTTCAAGAAAATATGACGGGACACCTCAAATACTTCTTACTCCTTTTGTCAGCCTGCTTTCTTTCCGTTGCTTTTTCGTTTCATGTCAGATCTTAGTCAGATATGACTGAACAAACAGTAGACGGTTCTAGCTGCTTTCTGTCCTCGTCAAATTTTGTACGGCGCTCACCAAACCCGACACCCCCCCCCCCCCCCCTCCTTTCCCCCTCCCAATTGTGCCAACAGCTTTGGGCGGAGGCGGGCAATTAAGCTGACAGAAGCCTTATCCCAGTGCGATGACATGCAAACTAACGACTAAATGTCATCTCAGGGCACACCAGGTCCTAAACTTGGTCGGCAACTTGTCTAGGATCGAATCCCTGACAGGCGAACAGTAAGAGTATTGCTTTGCTAATGCGGTAGCTTTTGCAGCTTGTCTTCTTTCAGATTTATTAGAATTACCCTTTCCTCTGGAGTAAACTAGACAGACCGAGAGAGGGATCATGCTGCATGGGCAACACATAATCTCTACGATTCTGTTCAGGCTTTGTGCTATGGGGAGGTATAACCGTGTCCCTGGTCCTCGCTATGGGTTGTAGTTATTATGTCTTTTATGAAGCACAATGTACCAAACTATCGTCTGTCAAGATGGCTAAGTGCCAGTACTTTCCGTTACAGCGCGTGCGTTGTCGTAATATCCAGTACGTTACGCTGACGATGTCATGAGATTTCGAGGTCAGATCTCGACGTTAGCGACAGGAAGAAAGAATAACCCGCCAATTACTCTTTATACGCAGGCCTACAATGTGCCACGGCAAGTTCCTGGGACAGGACTTGATTTTGTTTTACTCTCCGTTATTACCTTTCTCAACACCTAACGATACAATATGGCCAGTAAGAAGAGGTTATCGTCCTTCTACAGCATGACAGCTGGTACACAACAGCTTACGAAATAGCTCGTGTTGTTTTTTCATTGTTGTCCAAGAGAACCAGATCGTTATCTGTCAGTTCCAGAATGAATTAGGCAGTGGCGTGCAGAGGTTCTTTGATGCCCGGGGCCAACCCCTTGATTGGATGCCACTAAATTGTTCTTTACCTCATTCATTCCTCCTCCCCTCCGACTGCACTGTGCTGCCCCCTCTCCCTAACTGGATGCCCCCCTCCCAGCTGGATGCCCGGGGCCGTAGCACCCCCCGCACCCCCCTCTGCACGCCACTGGAATTAGGAGATGGGTGGGTAGATATATATGAAGCGAGAAATGTCTGTTATATTGGGGTAACATAAGAAACAACGGAAGCTTCGGTGGCTTAGTGTCTAGACCTTCGCCTGCCGGTTCGGTGGTTTATTATTCAAATCCGCGTCGAGGCGAGTTTTAAAAATTGACTTGGCGCCTAGGTCGATTCAGTCTAAATTTCTTTTTTTCGCATATCCTTTACAGGACATCGCTGTCAACATCAGCATCTTTCAGCTGATTGTTGATTTCTTGGCAAGATTACGCTCAGTAGTTTGCCATTGCTTTCTGAGCGACCGGCTCACATAAGCCGTAAATTACCGACACGGAGAGAACCGCTACCCATTCTCGCGCAACGTCACGTTACTCACGAAAGTATACGGGACTACAGAGAAAGTCGTGTAACTCCTAGACCAGGGAGACCGGCCAGTCTAAAATAGGGAAAAGGAAATGTCTGATGAAGAAAAGGCGGTCGGCTTTAAACTGACCACATCGCCCTCGTATTGCGATTACGTCTATAAAATATACGTCTCTCACCATATGCCCACCGCATCTTAAGGCAAGTAAACAGGTTCTTTCTATTTTTAAGGCTGCATTGTTAAAGAAAAAAAAAAACATGTAAGGGGCGGCATTTCAAAGACTCGCATCATACTGAGAAAATCTACCGCACGGTCCTGAGTACTATCACCAGAGGGCTCTCTCTCTCTCTCTCTCTCTCTCTCTCTCTCTCTCTCTCTCTCTCTCTCTCTCTCTCTCTCTCTCTCTCTCTCTCGCTCTGTCTGTGTGTCTCTCTCTCTGTCTGTGTCTCTCTCTCCCTCTCTCTCTTTCTCTCACTCCTTCTCCTCTTCAGTCTCATAAATTGGCGCAATACTGGTAGTGTAACTTTCCATCTGTGGAGATGTGTTTGTGTGTTTGTTTGTTTGTTTGTTTGTTCGATTCCTTGGAACTCAAGCGTAGTCCATGGAGGTGCTACTACTTCTAGTGCAGTGAACACATTTTGGTGTGTGGATTAGCTTTTCCTATTACCAGTGTCCCTCCCTGTCGACCTAGAAAAGGCATTTGATAGAGTAGATAGAAACAAGCTGTGGGAAATCCTTAAACAATATGGAGTGAGTACACATCTAACAAACCTATGTAGAAGCTTATACAACAACAGTGAATGCATAGTGAGAGCAACTGGAGGACACTCAGAATCCTTCACCATAAGATCTGGAGTACGACAAGGTTGTGTCCTGTCCCCTCTCTTGTTCATAACATACATAGACAACATATGCAAATAAACCAGCCAAACAGAGACCGCAAGAACACCACATGACGAGAACACAGAAGAAGAACCATTTGCAAATTACAACATTAGAGAACTTCTGTTTGCGGACGACCAAGCACTAATAGCAAAATCAGAAGCCGAATTACAAAACCACATGAATAGTGTAAACGAAATGTATAGGGAACATAACATGAAAATTAGCACAAGTAAAACAGAGGTAGCGACTATAACTAAAGAAGAAAAAGCAACAACAATTCACCTAAATGAAAATCCTTTTAGTAAAGAGTTTCAAGTACCTAGGAAGTATGATATCATCAAATGGCAGGTCATAAGACGAGATCGAAATTATATACAGTTGGCAATAGTTGGCAATATAGTTGGCAAACCAACTCATTGGACAAATGGCGCCAATACTAAAGAACAAACATGTATCAATAACAACAAAAAAGCAATTTATAACACAATCTTCCTACCAACTTTATGTTACCAATGCCAAACCTGGACAATGACAGAAAAAGAGAAAAGAAAAATCACAACAACAGAGACCAAAGATCAGAAATGAAGAAATCAGAACAAAAGTGGGGGTTATAGCTGCGCTAGATTTTATTAGAAGGCAGCAAGTCCAATGGTTTGGCCATGCAAGTAGGTTACCAACTAACAGTATACCACAACAAGCAATGATGTACAGACTAGATGGAAGCAGAAGAAGAGGCCGACCACGTAAACGATGGACGCAGAGAATAACACAGTCAATGGGAATATCGATTCATGAAGCCCATAAGCGGGCACTCTCCCGCTGTTTATACTTCACCTCGACACCGCAAGGTACAAGAAAAACATATTGAGATGAGATGAGATGAGTGTTCCTCACCATTATGCGAACCCACTCCAACTTCAGAGGTACTTGTAATTTACGTCCCCGAGTCAAGAACGAGAAGTCAATAATTTAGTCTAACTGACCGGTGTAGGAGTTGAATCCTATACCTTGGCAACAACACATGGGATGTTTACGGACGAGCGTTGTTATCCATTCGGCCAAAGTGACCCCGTTCTGAGGAAATAATTATTAGACTGTAATTAGGGCGTGACTCAGGACAGCGATTATGCTGTGGCTGGGACTAGGCCAGACTTACAAAGTTCCCTCCACATGTTTTAGACATTTCATCACCATCAGACTCTATTTCAATCTCCAGGTGGAAGAAGACTGTCGATAAGGTAAAAGTTAGTAGCATATCCTTTACAGGACGTCACAGTCAACCCCATTATTTTTTGGCCGTTTGTGATATTTTGGCAAGTTTATGTCCAGTAGTCTACCACAGCTTTCTGAACGATCGACAATCATACCATTGTATAGAAATCAACGCAAGGCGTTCTGCTTCCAAATCGACCGCAGCTGTGTTTTGAACGCCGCATGTGGGATTGAAAATCGTATTCCTAACTCCCTTGCCACAGCGCGGTTGTCGATGAAGCACAAGATAACATGACATATCATGTTCGAAAGCACACGAAGTGAGTGCTTGCCGGTAGAACGGTTGGTCATTGTTCAGATTCCCAAATAAGTCGCATTTTAAAATATGTCCTGGTTTCCCAGGTTGATCCAGCCTACACACTGGTGCCAGGAAATTTATGGCAAGCAAAGGCGGCCCAAAGGTCATAATGACCGAGTTCCGAATAGTCTATAAAATATGGGACCGGCAACATACAACAAACACGCCTCATATGTGTACAAAGGAACCCTTTACTTTTCTTTTGTCATTTGCAAATGCGTCCCTTGATGAAACATAAAACTGCTATTTGTTTTTCTTCACTGTGCTTCGGTGGGTGATTGTAAGTAAAGATTGAGATATTTAAAGATGCATTAAATCAATAAATTGCAATTTCTTCCTATTTCAATGATAACTCATAATATTTCCACTTCTATGATAGGATATGTAATATTACTCTGCTGTCGTCTGTAAATTTATAAACACGATCATAGTTGGCTGAACCAAGTCTGGCGAGATATGTCCATAATGTGTGTTACTGATCCACTAAATTGAAGCCATGAAGTATGTAGCTTGCATAATATACACATCTCAACGTATTTTTCTCGCCTAACGAGGCGGAAGAAGATACTTAACTGTAAGGTAATCAGAAGGATATACTGGAAGGCCCCCGTTAACGTCGGGGTTACTTTCTTGGAAAACGCGACTTTAAGTGAAAGGACGTATAGCGAAACACTATACAGGTGTATACACAGGTGACAACGTTATGGCGGAACGTAGGGACGTAAAGTGAAGTTATGCCACATTGTGACAACGACGTTATAGCGAAACGACGTAAACCGAAGCGACGTATAGCGGGGCCTTCTAGTAGATAGTAGGCAGCCTTCATGCAAAGTCGTATCCACCATTAGTGCTCATACGTGTTTATGAACGTATGAATCTTAATATTGTCGTTGTTTCGTTAGTTCATTCAAGTGCTCTGTTCCTGATAATGTTAGTTCGGTACTGTACAGCTGCCGAATCCGTGGCGAAGGAGGTTACGGACGCACTACGGACGCAGCTGCGGGCGATTTAGAAACAGACCGCTTTGCGTTAGGGTTTTTATAAAATGATATGAGTACTGGTCGTTCAGAAAGCAATGGCAAACTACTGAAAGTAAACTTGCCAAAGGGATCACAAACAGCCAAAAAATGCTGGGGTTGACCGCGACGTCCTGTAAATTATATGCAACCAACTTGCTAACGGTACAGCTGGCCGGCTTCTGTAGCTTCAAGTAGTGAACACAGCTTAACAATCTTGCAGACCGGGTTCAAAATCAGTCGCTAGCGATGCTGGAAGGAGACCGCATTGTGTTGACTTTCACAATGATGTAAGCTTAGGTCGTTCAGAAAGCAATAGAAAATTACTTAAAGTAAAAGTTCTTACAAAATCACAAGCAGAAAAAACTTCTGCGGTTATTTGCTACATCCTGTGAAAGACATGAAACTGACTTTTTTTTTAAACGGTACAAATAATTACTTTCTAACAGTTATCACAACTAATCACTTTCTAATTTTCGTCACAACTAATGACTTTCTAACATTTGTCACAACGAGAGTAAAAATAAAGACGAAAAACACCCCGGAGTATTTACAGAAAGGGCAACGTCTAACGGTCAGGAAAATTGACTTCCCTCTTATTGTAGTCACACTATTCATATCTGTGTGGAGGGTAAAACTGAAGGGAATCCCATGCGATGGAGTCATAGATGCTTAGTGGTTAGTGCGCTTGCTGATTACCAAGCCAGTGATACGGGTTCAATTCTCAGTAGTGGCAAAGGTACGCTTTCCCGTTCAATATTGCTCTGTGGTAGCCCCACCATCATTAAAATACGATACATATTTCTCGAGAATTGTTTGGGTAAGGGAGGTGGAGATGTAAGGATCTAGACAAGACACCTCATTATTCCGTGGCAGTATATGCAAAAGCCAACATGTCACACCACATCTGTACTATTAACCATGGGGCGGCCTTTACCATGAATAAAATCCTATGTGAAATCATCATCATCATCATCATCATCATCATCATCATCATCATCATCATCATCATCATCATCATCATCATCATCATCATCATCATCATCATCATCATCATCATCATCATCATCATCATCATCAACAACATCATCATCATCCAGTGCCATGTCGGCTGGTGTGGGGGATCATGCCTTTCCACAAATTATGACCTTCGACGGCATGGATCTATTGGTGTGTTGACTCTCTTCTGTGCCATGAAAAGACTGTCAAGAATCTTCTTACGCTGTCTTCCTTCATCTCTCTTTCCGGTTGTCACAACATGTTCCAGTTTTTGCCTTCTCATAACGTGGCCAAAAAAAAAAAAAAAACGATGACTGCCTCTTTCTGACGTTTGCGATAAGTTGTCTCTGTGGGTCAGCTGCCCTGAAAACGTCCAGATTGCTCATTTTGGCTGTCGAATTAATTTTCAGCATAGTGAATTACTATGCTATTAAAAAAAAAAAATGAAGGTTAGTTAAAAAAAGTGAATAAAGTTTAGTTACAAAAACAACAAAAAGAATAAAGGTTAGTAAAAAAAAAAAAAAGAAAAGAATAACGGTTAGTTAACAAAAGAATAAAGTTTGTTAACAAAAAATGAAGGTTAATTAAAAAAGAATGAAGGTTAGTTTAAAAAAAGGATGAAAGTTAGTTTAAAAAAGAATGAAAGTTAGTAAAAATAGAATTAAGGTTAGTTCACACACAAAAAAAGACTAAAGGTTATTTAAAAAAAAAAGAATGAAGGTTAGTTAAATAATAAAAAAAAAAGAACAAAAGTTAGTTAAATAAATAATAAAGGCTAGTATAACATAAAGGTTAGTTACAAAAAAGAATAAAGGACCCTTTCACACGAGTTAAGTGAGTTGGGTATACGTTACTAGTCGCATAATTGCATCGACCAATCGGCACTCAGCACGTGATGTTGTCCACACAACTCCAGCGGTCTTTATTTCACACGACGTCTCCTGGTATCCATTTGGGTCCACTTGGGAGCCCAGAACAATTTTAAAAAATACCCCCCGGTTGGAGATTCAAACTCATGATCATCTATCCGGCAGGCAAGCGTGCTAAACCTGCGCTGCCACAACTGCCATACTATAAATATATACACAAACACAAGTAGCGCAGTAGATATGAGTTTGTGACGTGCTAGAACCGGGACATTTTGAGGCCTAAATGCACGGAGGAATAGCCAGTCTCTCACTCTCTTTGCGGACGGCTTGATTTTTTAAGCAATTTTCAGGCGTCGAACTTTCTTCGCCAACACCCCTGCTTATACCATGTTAAGGGTGTGACATATTCCAACCTCACTTGCTCTAACCTGCCATTCATACACAAATGTCTTGTAAGTTCCTAAAATTCCTCGTCGATCATCGAACGAAGCTTAATAAGACCTCAGACCTGTACAGGTATGCAGACAAGCCAATCCTTCCACCACTATGGATTTAACTCCAAACAACTGTGTTGGTAGGCGGGTATACTTACTATTACACTACCACGACAGGGATGTTGTGTAAAGTAAATGAAAGACCATATTTACAAGGCATGAGGCAATTTGGACATTTAGAGTTGCCCAATATTTTAAATTAACAGTCGTTACCCGATCGGGGATGTGGTCAGTATCATACTGGTCGCCTTTACTCTCCAAGACATTTCTTGATACCTATCGTAGGCTGGGTCGACTTCACAGCCCATATCAAGTGTTGAAATCCGTCTCGATGTGACTTCGAGTCAATGACAACTGACTAGGCTGGCAGCAAGCGTGTTAGACTATGCTGTACGGCAGCACACAGTGAAAAACAGAAAGAAAAGTATTTCAAACATGAGTCAATTGTCAACTATATTTGAACTCTGTAAATAGGCTGCTTTTGTACAATTGCGTGAAACGTAAGTAGAGTGCAGTTACTGCCATGCCTTTCTAACATCGTCGACATCGAGTGCCTTGGCGTGGTTGATCACACTTCTCCACATTTTGCGATCTTGAACGGAGTGTGTCAGTTCGTGTGCTGACTCCCTTCCATGCCAAGACACTAGAGTCTTAAGCATTTTCTATCGCTGTCTTCCTCTATCTCTCTTTCCACAAATCTTTCCCGTTATCACATGTTCCAGTCTTCTCATAACATACCCAGAAAATGAATACTGCCTCTTTCTAATGTTTATGATAAATTGTCTTTGAGACTTAGCCTCCCTCAAAATGTACAGACTGCTCATTTTGGGTGCCCAATGCATTTTCAGCATTCTTCTATAAAACCACATCTCCGCGGCTTCCATGAATTTTTTTCGCTTGTTTACCAATAGTCCAGGATCCGCAGCCATATTTTAGAACCGGTTCTATGTTACATGCAATAATTCTTTTTCTAGCCTCCAATGACAAGGACTTAATGCATAAACTGTTCTTCAATTGGCATGCGTGATATATTTCCCAGTTACCTCACATTCTCCGAGATTCATCACACTGACTAGAATAGAGCACCATCGACGATACAATTTCATCTGCCGTTTCAAACAAAGTGGGCGATTTGAAAAGACGAGAATTGATTGGCTCAGACAAAACAGGAGGTACCCGCTAGAATCGCTGGACAGAATTGGCGGTGAAACACTAGTCATTCCACGCAAAACTTTAGAGACGGCCACTAGCATGTTTTGTTAGCAAGTAAAAGTGTCCTGTGTTCTGTGCCTCTGCAGGCAAGCTTGACCCTGAACACGACCCAGGATGTTAAGGTAACACGATGTTGATGTGTATAATGATGTAAATGTGATGTTTAAGCTTCCTAAAAATGATCAAAATCAACGCTCTTTTCGAGAGTGAAATGTAGCCAAGCACCATTTTTTTTTCATCATTGCATCTACCATACTAGAGTCTTTCTGCTGGACATTATATCGCCATATGTTGCAAAATGCTATTGAATCTTAAATGCTTTTATATATCAACACTTTTCTGTATGCAATGGAAATGCATATTTTAAATGCACATTTTAGGCGGTGTTACTTCTGCAGAGAAAATGTTGCTAAGAGTATATATTCTTAAAACCCTTGCACTTATACTCACCCCTTTCTGAATGTACGAGGGGAAGTCAATAAGTATGTCACAAATGGCTGTAGAAAAATAACTAAATATGATAACTTGAAACCAGTTTATTTGTATACATACATTGTTCCTTTATTTCTCAACATAATGTCCACCAACATTGATGCACTTATTTCATCGTTTTATCAGTCCTCCCAAACTGGCTGCATAGAACTGCATGCTCTGTTTTCTAAACCATGTTTTCACTTCACATTCAACTTAGGCGTCATTCGCTAAGTGTCTCCTGCCAAGGTGGGTTTCAGTGAACCAAAAAGGTGGAAATCGCTAGGGGCTAAGTCGGAGCTGTAAGGTGTATGTTCTAGAACTTCCCACCTTAGTTGGTTAATTTGCTCTTGAGTTAATCGAGCCGTATGTGGTCTGGCATTGTCATGAAGAAGCAACACTCCTCTAGTCAGCAGTCCTGGACATTTCCTTCGAATTGCATCATGAAGCATCGATAGAAATTCACATCACACTATTGCAGATGCTACCGAGTCTATCGTTACTCGCCTATTACCTCCAATCATCTCCTCCACTCGCTGCACAGATGCTTCTGTTGCAATCTTACCAGGACGACCAGATCGGATTTTATCAAAAATTTTAGAGCGTTCTTGAGAAAATTTTTCTACCCAGCTATGCACCGCTTTACGGGACAAACATTTGTCAGCATAAACAGGAAGCATTTCATTATGAATGTCTTTTGCAAGCAGTCCTTTTGCTCTTCCCCCCCCCCTCCCCCGCAAAAAAAAAAAAAAAAAAAAACGCACAACAGAACATTTCTCTATGATTGTACACTCCGTAAGCACAGTCGCCATTTTGTGTATGCGCTGCGCATGCACATGAGACACCTAGCGCCACCTGACGAACGGGAATATAAAGTTCGATGTTGCTGTCATCTAAACACCAACTACATTTACCTGCTATGCCACAGAACTGTGTAACTTACTTACTGACTCGCCCTTGCATATTAGGTGATTCTTCTGTTCACAGTTTTCATGAATATGCTTTGCGAATTAGCCATGTTCTTGGTATGAGAATTAATGCTCAGTAATAAGAAAAGTTAGTTGCACCATATACCCAAATGTTTGCCAGACGTTGCACGCACCACCAGCCTCACATAAATGTTGCTGATGACTGGGTGATTATTACATTCATGGGCCTGTCAATTGTGTTCTGAAAAATTTTCATAAAGCAGCCGAATTCTGAATTTTGTGCATGACAATTAACCGTGGGTTGGTTTGAAAACGTAGTCCTAAAACTCCTTGCTCAGAGGAGAAAGCTGGGAGGAACAATCTACATTTCTATTCGAACCAGTGCTTGTGCTGAATGCATATCTATCTAAAGGCTCTAGCATAATTTCATGAAATACTAAATATGTTTTCATTTGTGAATGTTGAATATTTAATGTTGGCTCATGACCATTACGTTTGTGGTGGGAGCAAAGGTTCGAATTTTCCCACTGACATGAAGAGGAAAATGTGCTAATGATGATGATGATGGAGGGCACTTGAGAACCAAGTCTAACTCCAGAGGAATGAAGGCTGGTTTTGCATAACAAACGGGACGCAGAGGTGTTTCCAAGGCACCAGGGCCGGGTTGTATACTGGCCAAGACCTACTGACGCGTCCTCGTCGAGCGTCCTGGGCAACAGGTCCCTTCTGGGTCCTGGCTAAAGTCAGTAGGATCGCCGATTCCTCCGAAGTCGGAGAGTGTCTGCCTGTACGGCGAGGAACCACCAGTCTGCACACCAATAAGAGAGACATGGGACAACGGATACTCACGCAAAATTCAGGTCCTGTATGACATCACACTGATGTTGGACACCAGGATGCCTTCATCCGACATACAGGACTTCGCGTTGGAGCTCAAGCCAACGAACACAAGCAAGCAAGCAAGCAAGCATAACAAACATAGGAGGGTGAGATGTTATAATGGTGACTTTATCTCAACCTGCCTGTGTCCCAACAAACCCTATCTTAATATGCATCAGTCTCAACATACCTATGACTTACCAGGCAGTTGTCACAATATGCATCTGTCTCAACATGCATCTATCTCAATCTACCTCCATCACAACATTCCTTTGTCTCAATCTACCTTCATCACACCCCAACTGTGTCACATCATTGATGACGTTGTCTCAACTTACCTTGATTACAACCGGAGGACTTTGTCACAACAGGACAACTTGGTCTCATCTTTATGACCTTATCTTATCTTACTGTCCTTGGTTCATCAAGAGTTGATCACACCATGACAGCACTCCAGCTGATGTAGGAATAAATTCCATCTAGAGTGGACCCCCCCCCCCCCCCTTCCTTCCGCCTCCTATTTCTTTCCCACTTTTTCATTTTTTATATTATAATGATATATAATTTTTGTCAAATGCTTATGTAGTTTGTAATTTTGTATGAACTCTTATGGACGATGTAAATATGAGCCTTCAACAATGAATGCTGTTCATTCAGTCCTGATGATGCAGACCTGCTTGCTGAGGGAGGTATTGGTATTGTGACCATGTCCATATCCTACCAGTTCAAGGTTTATTTCAGCGTAATTCATGCATCCCTTACCATCCCCTATCCTCCAAGAGATTAACCACTGAGAACCCCAGGTTGGTGGAGCTTGTTAGTAGAACCTTATCATACCCCACTCAACATTGGAAATGGACCCAAGGGAGGGACAGTCATCCAGAGGTTTTAAAACATGTAACCACTCCATCCAAAAGGTAGTCACTAAGATGAACCGCCATGCCTTGTATCAGCGACACAGGAGATAAATATACAATCTTATTAATTTAGCCACTACATCTATGTCTACATATTGTATGATCTTTGTTTCACAGAATGCTTTGCACTCCAACCTTTGATTTCATATTACATTTTACGTTTTAAATCAGGATTCGAGTGATTTCTTGATGGATGCTATGTGATAATGGTGTATGTCCTGCTCACACAGTGACTGTTCTTTAACGATGGTGTATGTTCTGTTAACACAGTGACTGTTCTGTAATAACAGTCTGTTCTGTTCACACATTGGATGTCTTGTGCTAACCGTGTATGTTCAGTTCACACATTGTATGTTCAGTGTCTACATCAAATGAATATCAACCACTGGAGACTCCATGAGGGCGGACAAACACACTAGTCCTTTTCAGTATAGAAGATGTTATCTTCTTTGGGGATACTGGTAAACTTCCGTGATCTCCACACCTTCCGAAGAAGTCTAGATTTCTAATATTCGTGTAAGATACTTGCTTTATCTGTAGGTGTCTTCGCGTGGGGTAACGAGCCATTTTTCAGGCTCCCCGAAGAAGGTTACAAAGAATATAGACCCATCCCAACCGGGATACCCTTATCAATATCCTAGTTTAATTATTTTCCGCCTCACAGCATAATTCAGTATTTGCTTGTCAAATTCTGTTCTTTATCTACGTAATTTATCTTCCATCTGTTATCCATGTGCCTAGATTTATGAATATCTGGACTTGCCCCAAAATACATTCATTTACTTTAACTGACATTTAGTTGCAATATAT
>JACEFZ010017692.1:545000-552500 GCA_014155875.1 Cepaea nemoralis
GAAAACCTTAAAATGTAAAGATGGTCGATGGTTTTAGTGGGTATGACTTTGTGATATTCGTTGTTAAGGGGTGGGGTGAGTGGATGCGTAACTAGATAAACGCTTCCGAACACTATCATCGGGTTCGAATCCTAGTGGGGTGGTCTAGTGGTAGAAGAAATATTGATAATATTTGGTTACTTAGTTGTGATTTCGAGCTCGGTTGTTATTAACCCGGTTATGTTTAGAAAAGTAGAGGGGGTGTGCTGGTTGCGGAGTATGTTTAGGGGGTACCCCAGACACCGTGGAAGTGACAGGTTCGAATCTCGGAACTTTGTCGTGGGTAAGATTTCCAGTCATCAACGTGTGGGTGTCTAGTTTATCATACGGGTCAGGGTCGCTTTGTCCGGCCGTGTCGCCGCAGCCACAAGTCCCACCGCTGCTGAAAATGACAGGCAGCAAATGTTACCGTTGCACCTACGAGTCACGAAATATAATCTAACATAACATTCAAAATATGATATACTCATAACCTCAACAGGTGTTACAAAAAATCGATACGCATCTTCATAACGGCTAATCCATGGGATTATCATCCTCGTAATGACCAAGTCGGGTTAATAATATTTCTGATATTTCCGCCATTGCAAATAGTTCGCGATATTAATAAAGGTTCATAACAAGGTTGGAAGAGGATTAAGGGATTAACACCTATTGTCGGGACATCGAATAAAAATCAATAACACTACCCTCGATTTTTCTCATAATTGCCGATTGGAGATTATGGGCTAGGTGTATGTGTCCTTATTTAGTTAAAACAGGTGGTATGAGTAGGAGATATCACAAACAGTATCAGCATGTGCCACTCTGATCTTAAATATCAGTAGTTCGTTATTCTTGTGACATTGAAAACGCTTGTGGCTTGAAGACAGATGGTGTACTATGTTATTGGGTGGTGTATATAGATTGACCAGTATGTGAAGTTGATAAGGTCACCCCTGCCAGCGCATCGTAGCTGTGTTGTGACTTGTCGCCTATTACATCCGGGTGTAAAAATAACCAAAAATATTTCACATCAACTCAGACATGCCTCTATATAGCTGCACTGCGAACATGGCTAGAGTCTACTTTAGGAAAGTATCGTGTATCTGTGTATACGGGTTTACCACTGCTTATAGATGTGTGCAGTATTATTAGAAAGCGGCCGTTATGTCTACATTATCAGAGTATGTTGCCTTACAGAGCTGGTATAGTATCTATGTGTCTGCTATGTTGTATGTTTTGTCATGTTGCCTTGTAGTATTTGGAGGGAGTTTCATGCGGTTGTCTAGTGAACTTTTTAAAAACTATGTCTCAGAATCCACAACGCCACTGGCATTAGAGGTAATTCAGCTTGTCTGCTCTCTGACCTCGCTTCACAGTCATACAAAAGTACGGGTTCTATGTAGTACTTAAACACTCCTTTTATTTCTCATTACAGTTGTCAACTTTATATTAGTCAGTATGTTTTCCAATTTGCAAAAGACAACCTTCATCACAGCGATTCTTGTTCCAACGCTTTAAAGCCACCTCCTATCAGACATTTTTTTTTCTTTCCTTTTATGCTCACGGCTACCGTTTCCCCATTTCAAGCTCCATGCCTCTACTCGTATAAGTGTGGTAGAAGTAAACCAACATCTCACAAGATAGACATGTATTACCACAATGTATATGGACCTGTGGGAAACGGCTACATCCGGGCAAAGAGGGCGTTGTATCTGTCACATGCGTATGGATACAGCCGAGACACGTGGTTAAGAGGGATACTACAGAAAAAAAAAACAACGGTATTATGTTGGCGATCGAACCAGGGGACCTAATTCGTGATGACCACCATGTACGGGAGTGATTCTGCACCTTCGTCAACAGGGCGTCAGAGGTTTAAAAGGGTGTTCATTCTCTCGCTTTTCTATTTCCGAGTCGTCATAGGGTCACCAAGTAACAGTAAAGAACACGAAACTACTACTATCAAGGCCTCTATACACCACAAGGCAGTTTCGAATATAATATACACAACTATAATCAAGTCATCACAGTATTCAACTAACCCGTTCTCATAGACATAGAGGAGAGATGTGAGCACCGAGGCCAGTTGGGGGAGGTATACCTTTTACTTAACATCTATCGGGTCATACACCGACGAGTGTTTAGCTATTTTTATCACCTGTATATTACCTGTGAACACAACAAGCTTCCCCGGATCAGTCTTAGGCTTCTCATATAACATGACATAGCACATACCCGCTGTCCTGACCAGCAAAGTTATCGCTTCTCAGAGCAGACATTTACACTTTCATTAATTCTTCTGCCTGGCCAAAGGGGGTCTTTGCATCTTTCCGCAGAAACCTAGTTCCAAAGCTAATATATGTTTTTCAATGTGTCGGCTCATTACCACATTTCACATCCTGACAAAAGTACAGGTTCTATGTTCCACTCCAACAGTCAAATAAGAAAAAAATGTTAGCCAAATTATTAAAATGTTGGCCAAATATAGAAATATATCGACCAGACGTATAAAGTATAGTAAAATATGTTAGCCAAACTTATAAAACTCGGGGTCAAAATAAGAAATAGCTCAACCAAGCGTATAAGAAATAGGAAAAAGGCTAGTCAAACTAATGAAAATGTTGGCCAAATACAGAAATATCTCAACCAACTTATAAAATGTAGGAAAAATTGTTAGCCAAACTGACAAAACTGTTAGCCAAAATAAGAAAACGTCTCGGCCAACTTATAAAATGTAGGAAAAAATTGTTAGCTAAACTGACAAAACAGTTGGTCAAAATAAGAAACGGCTCGACTAACATTGTAAAAAGTAGGAAAAAGTGTAACCAAATTAATTTAAAAAGGTGACCAAAATAGGAAATATCTCGACCAAACTTATGAAAAGTAAGAAAATTGTTCGTCAAATGTGACAAATATTGGGCAAGTAGGAAATCATGTTAGCCAAATAGGAAAAATATCGATCAAACTTATAGATGTCTCGTCCAAACTTATAAAATGTATGAACATTTGTTAGCCAAAGGTGAAAAAACATTGACCAAGTAATGAAATATCTCATCCGAATTTATAACAAGTAAGAAAATATGCTAGTAAAATCAAGAAATATGTCGACTGAAGTTATACAATAGGCGAAACGATGGACAAACTTATAAATATGTCGACCTTTATAAGAAAATGTATTACCCAAATTAGGAAAAAATATTGACCAAGTTTTCAAATACCTCGACCAAACTTACAAAAAGTAGGAAAATATGTCGACTAAAGTAGGAACATTTGTTAGCCAAAGATGAAAAATATTGGTCAAGTAAAGAAATATCGCATCCAAACTTTTAAAATGTAGGAAACTTTATTAACCAAATGTGAAAAATATTGTCCAAGTAAAGACATGTTTCAACTAATCTTATAAATATGTCGTCACCATACTTATGAACATAGGAGAAAATGTGTTAACCTAATGGGAAAATATTGGCCAAGTGAAGAAATATCTCATCCATTACTTATGAAACTGAGGAAAATGTGTTAACCTAATGAGAAAAAATATCGACCAATTGAAGAAAAAAGTTACACAAAACTTATAAAACTTAGGAAAATGTGTTAACCTAATGAGAAAAATATCGACCCAAGTGAAGAAAAAAGTTACAGAAAACTTATAAAACTTAGGAAAATGTGTTAACCTAATGAGAAAAATATCGACCAATTGAAGAAAAAAGTTACACAAAACTTATAAAACTTAGGAAAATTTGTTAACCAAATGGGAAAAATATTGGTCAAGTGGAGAAATATCTCAACCATACTTATGAAAAGGAGGAAAATGTGTTAACCTATTGAGAAAATATCGCCCAAATGAAGAAAAATATTACACAAAACTTATAAAACTTAGGAAAATGTGTTAATCCTAATGAGAAAAATATCGCCCAAGTAAAGAAAAAAGTTACACAAAACTTATAAAACTTAGGAAAATGTGTTAACCTAATGAGAAAAATAGTGAACAAGTAAAGAAAAACATACACCAAACTTCTGAAAAGTAAGAAAATTTGTTAACCAAATGGGAAAAATATTGGCCAAGTGGAGAAATATCTCAACCATACTTATGAAAAGGAGGAAAATGTGTTAACCTAATGAGAAAATATCGCCCAAGTGAAGAAAAAAGTTACACAAAACTTATAAAACTTAGGAAAATGTGTTAACCTAATGAAAAAATATCGCCCAAGTGAAGAAAAAAGTTACACAAAACTTATAAAACTTAGGAAAATGTGTTAACCTAATGAGAAAAATATTGACCAAGTAGAAGAAAAACGTACACCAAACTTCTGTAAAAGTAAGAAAATTTGTTAACCAAAAGGGAAAAATATATGGGCTAAACTGAAATATGTTTACCGAAGTAAGAAAATGTGTTAACCAAATGGGGAAAAATGTTGGTCAAAACATGAAACATCTCGACCAAACTTATAAATATCTCGTGTAAACTTATAAAAATGTAGGAACAAATATTGCTTCTGTAGTTATGTCAAACGTGTCTTGAACTTTTATCTGAACAGACATTTCACAAGACATAATCATCAACGTCAACACTTTCCCTCTTTTACATTACCGAAAGCTTCAGCTTATCAGTCCAGAGTATCCACTAAAGAAGCACTTATGCATACTAATCACCCAGCTCTTCACACTCTTGGTTTTTTTTTTTTTTCTTTTCTAACACAAAGTGTCTCTGTCTTTCATAGATAGCTTCACAACTTTTCTATGTAGCACCACTAACAACTCCAAACCTTCGTTGCACATGAGCTCTAATGAAACATTCATAACAACATTTATGGCAATGCAATCTGTGGCTCCATCTGGGATAGTTTCAATATCATCTGAGTATTCGTCAGCAAAGATCCACTTCCCATGGCTGACATCTTCAACTTTCTATACCACAATGTCTGCTACACTAACCTTCCATTGGTCCATCTTTCAATAATACAAAGAGTGTTCTCGAAGTCTAGCTAACATAACATTGCTTACTTTGTCCACCTCTATCACAATTTGTCATTTCACAGCTGCAATAGCGGCAAGTCTGCAACCAACCAACAGTGTCTGTTATGAAGTCGACCTTTCTTAAAGCCACGTCTGCCTTACTGAGCCCTTGAATACCCTCTACCACAGCGTCTAACCGACTTTCAACGTTTCATACCAAATAACATTAACATTCTCTTTGATTACAGAACAGCTGATTTTCTGCTGACTAGGCAGATTTTCCAACCTCGTGGAGATAAATCATAGGCCCCATAACCTACTAGGCGCTATTCTAGACAACGAATATGGTCATCGACCAGCACCCCTAGGCAGAACTTGAAAAAACAACAGAGCTTGGGTTATTGAGACGAATGAGTTGCATTCCTTGGACTACCAGAACGACATCAAACACAACAAACTCTTTCTTACTAACCCTAACCCTAAGTATACATCAACTAACCCTAACCCTAACCCTAACTATACAACAAACTCTTTCTTAAGAGACATAGATACACACCAGTGTTTGAAATGAAAAAGTTAAATTTATGTGATTACATTTTAATTAAAATTTACAACTAAAAAAGAGCACTTTTATTGCGCAAGATGTAAGTTTGATATATGTCCTATACCTAACTTATACCTATACTTACCCTATATCTGTGTATTAAGTGAAGCACGCAATAAAAATGCGATTTATAATAATTTGGCTAAAATTTTTTTCTTATTTGACTGTTGGAGTGGAACATAGAACCTGTACTTTTGTCAGGATGTGAAATGTGGTAATGAGCCGACACATTGAAAAACATATATTAGCTTTGGAACTAGGTTTCTGCGGAAAGATGCAAAGACCCCCTTTGGCCAGGCAGAAGAATTAATGAAAGTGTAAATGTCTGCTCTGAGAAGCGATAACTTTGCTGGTCAGGACAGCGGGTATGTGCTATGTCATGTTATATGAGAAGCCTAAGACTGATCCGGGAAGCTTGTTGTGTTCACAGGTAATATACAGGTGATAAAAATAGCTAAACACTCGTCGGTGTATGACCCGATAGATGTTAAGTAAAAGGTATACCTCCCCCAACTGGCCTCGGTGCTCACATCTCTCCTCTATGTCTATGAGAACGGGTTAGTTGAATACTGTGATGACTTGATTATAGTTGTGTATATTATATTCGAAACTGCCTTGTGGTGTATAGAGGCCTTGATAGTAGTAGTTTCGTGTTCTTTACTGCTACTTGGTGACCCTATGACGACTCGGAAATAGAAAAGCGAGAGAATGAACACCCTTTTAAACCTCTGACGCCCTGTTGACGAAGGTGCAGAATCACTCCCGTACATGGTGGTCATCACGAATTAGGTCCCCTGGTTCGATCGCCAACATAATACCGTTGTTTTTTTTTCTGTAGTATCCCTCTTAACCACGTGTCTCGGCTGTATCCATACGCATGTGACAGATACAACGCCCTCTTTGCCCGGATGTAGCCGTTTCCCACAGGTCCATATACATTGTGGTAATACATGTCTACTTGTGAGATGTTGGTTTACTTCTACCACACTTATACGAGTAGAGGCATGGAGCTTGAAATGGGGAAACGGTAGCCGTGAGCATAAAAGGAAAGAAAAAAAAATGTCTGATAGGAGGTGGCTTTAAAGCGTTGGAACAAGAATCGCTGTGATGAAGGTTGTCTTTTGCAAATTGGAAAACATACTGACTAATATAAAGTTGACAACTGTAATGAGAAATAAAAGGAGTGTTTAAGTACTACATAGAACCCGTACTTTTGTATGACTGTGAAGCGAGGTCAGAGAGCAGACAAGCTGAATTACCTCTAATGCCAGTGGCGTTGTGGATTCTGAGACATAGTTTTTAAAAAGTTCACTAGACAACCGCATGAAACTCCCTCCAAATACTACAAGGCAACATGACAAAACATACAACATAGCAGACACATAGATACTATACCAGCTCTGTAAGGCAACATACTCTGATAATGTAGACATAACGGCCGCTTTCTAATAATACTGCACACATCTATAAGCAGTGGTAAACCCGTATACACAGATACACGATACTTTCCTAAAGTAGACTCTAGCCATGTTCGCAGTGCAGCTATATAGAGGCATGTCTGAGTTGATGTGAAATATTTTTGGTTATTTTTACACCCGGATGTAATAGGCGACAAGTCACAACACAGCTACGATGCGCTGGCAGGGGTGACCTTATCAACTTCACATACTGGTCAATCTATATACACCACCCAATAACATAGTACACCATCTGTCTTCAAGCCACAAGCGTTTTCAATGTCACAAGAATAACGAACTACTGATATTTAAGATCAGAGTGGCACATGCTGATACTGTTTGTGATATCTCCTACTCATACCACCTGTTTTAACTAAATAAGGACACATACACCTAGCCCATAATCTCCAATCGGCAATTATGAGAAAAATCGAGGGTAGTGTTATTGATTTTTATTCGATG
>JACEFZ010017692.1:557500-595000 GCA_014155875.1 Cepaea nemoralis
ATCAGGACTTCAGCGTTCATATCTCGATAAAGGGAAAATATTAAACGCACCTCCAGGCTATGAAGGACTAGGTCAAGCATGTGGTTAACGCGCTCTGGAGACTGCATATCCAAGGGAATAAGTGGACAATTCAGCAATTGAACTGAACAGAGCATTCACTCGCCCACACAGTCATAAATTTATGTCAAAGGCAGACGTTAATGTTGGGTCAATTACACTCATATAAAAATCATGAGCGATGGTGACTTTGGGCAATGGTTTTTTGTTTCAACTTTATCATGAAAACGGCAGAAATACCTCTGGATTGGTTTCACGGCTACCTTGTCCCACTCCCAAGGCCAGGCAAAAATGGATATAGAATTATAATCTTGTAAAACACCTTTGGCAATGAACTCGAGAAGATAGTAGCATGCAAGCTACAGCATCACTTGAAAAGTTGCAAACTGCTCCGCAAAGGGCTTGGGAGCTACCGACCTGAAGACACCTGGGCCAATGCGGCAACATCTGCATTCGATGTCTATGAAGGCTTCCAGAATAAACAAGAGACGTTGGCGGCGGCACTTGACCTGGAAGATGCTTAGAACAGGATCATGTATGGACGTTTGGTATACACTCTTTTGGACATGGAGGTCTGCCCTTGACCTGTCAAATGGATTATGGCAGTACGGTACGAGCGTAAAATTGCATTTAGCATGGGTTCGTGAACTTCTGACCCCTGTACTATTACACCTGGGCAGCCACAGGGATCTGTCACGTCCTCAGTGCCCTTTAATGTATACACCTGCAAAGTCCAAGAAATTGATGCATCAGGAATTGGTAGAATCTTGACATTAGCAGATGATGTGCTGATGTACAGACAGGGAAGAGAAAGGTAAAGAATGGCTGAAGACTTTCAGTCAGCAGCAAACACGGTGGCGGAGTGTTGCATGGACTCAGGGGTCGTAATAATTCAAGACAAGGCATTCGTTGTGCGGTATTCCCTGTATAACCGAATCGTGAAGGCAGATGTCCTATGTATTACATTGAATGGACGACCGCTCAGTAGAGAAAGAGAGAGAGAGAGAGAGAGAGAGAGAGAGAGAGAGAGAGAGAGAGAGAGAGAGAGAGAGAGAGAGAGAGAGAGAGAGAGAGAGAGTAAAATGAAGTACTTGGGAATCACCTTCGACAGATGTATGTCTTTTAAGGATCATGTGGAAGCTATGGTATTGAAGGCTGGAAAGGGATTTCATGCATTGTGGGTGATGGCATCAACTGAGGTAGAGCAGAGGATGCTTTATATGCTCTTTCAGCAGTTAATAATTTCAGTCACTGAGTATGGTTTGGGGCTGCTGGCAGTATCAAAGAGCCAGCTTGAGAGGTTGGAGCGCATACAGAATGTGACCATGCGGGTGATCATGGGGTGCACAAAGGACACACCAATTATATGCATGAGGCATATCCTTGCATTACCAACAATTGCGGACAGGCGCAGGGTCCCGCATGCCAAATGGTATCTGAGAGTCGCTGCAGAATGTGGTCACTCCCTGCGTGAAGCCTTAGATTTGGTAAAGTGTCATAGGCTGAGAAGAGGCAGGTCCTAGATGGCACAGGTCGAAATATCTATCAGCCAGGTGTGTGAAATAGAGAAAATCAGTAGTGAAAAAGAGTGGGTAAAAGTACCGGAAGATATGTCGGACTGGCACAAGGTAATAGTAACACTGACTCGTGAGAGCAAAGAATGGGCAGCGGCACAGAGTTTGAGATACAACAACTGACCAAAGGCAACACATAACAAGGTGACATAGTGATCTACACCGATTGGTCAGTGGTAAGAAACATACTTAGTGGCTGGGGTTTCATTGCGAAGACCAATGGATGGGGCTTGAAAAAGTAGAGCCTGGCATATGAGACTACGACCTCCAGCATGAGAATGGATTTGGAAGCAGTAACAACAGCCTTCGGATGGTTGGATGAGATCGCTGCAACCCACATTGTATTCATGACGGTCTCATGGGGTATGCTTAGTAAGGCGGAGAAAGGAATATTTCATGTAGAATGGCTTGCCTCGCTTCAGAAGTCACAGATTGTGAGCAATGTATGAATTTTCTGCCCTGGGTGCGCGCGTGAATGAACAGGCTGATAGGCAGCAGGAAATGCACCTCTCGGTGATAGATTACCTACGGACAAAGGCGAGGTGGTCAGGTGCCTGTAGGACCAGGCGGAGAAAGCTGGGGAACAGACTGAGAACCAGTATGTGGAGAGAATGATATGGCAGGGTTCTGGACGAATCTCAAAACAGAGTGAAGACCAGGAGAACATCAATCAAATGGCAGTTGGAACCATCCCCAGTATGACTCTTCACCCGCTGTTGAACGAGGGGACGGAGCACGTGTGGGAATGTGCTGCGTGCAGTTATGTCGGTTCTTAGCTCAACTCGGCTCAGTAAACATACCCTCATGTAATTGTGGAAGTTATGGGGAAGTCACCATTATCTTCCAAAGTAACTATGATTCAAAACAATTGAAAGTCAGATTACCGTTTCTGGTTGAAAGTATGTCATACTGAGATGCATCGAAAGTCAGTCATCAAGCAGCCTATGACCCATGTCACACAACATATACGATCTGTTAACACTCTCTCTATTTATGGCTCATGACGTCATCATTCTGTTGGTTACGCAAATTAGTGGCAGTAAGAGTTAGTTCTATTTAGTTTCCCCTCCTCCTCGTTCGCAGCCAGACCTCTACGTGATTAATGACCCAATGTCTCAACTGAAAGAAGTAATTAGTTTCAGGATCATGACATTACCGAGCAGATTGTGGCGGAAAGAAGCTGTGTGATGCTAAATTAGTTTACGTTTAGGTTTGTTGCCGGCCTCCGTGGCGAAGGTCTTATGGACGCGGTTCGTAATCCCGTATACCCGCGTTAGAAACACAGCAGCGCGCGATTTGGAAGCAGACCGAGTTGCGCTGGCTTTTTACGAAATGGTATTGGTGCCGGTCGTTCAGAAAGCAATGGCAAACTACTGAGCGTAAACTTGCCAAGACATTAAAAAAAAATACTGTCATTTACTGCCAATATAGTACTTTGCGGTGTATGGAAAAAATGCTGGTGTTGACAGCTAATGTCGTGTAAAGGCTATGCAACTAACCTTTCTTTAATGATTGTTGTATGATGAGTTGAGTTGAGCTAAGAAACGACATCACTCCGCTCAGGGCATTCCCAAACGCGCTCCATCCCTTCGTTCCACAGCCAGTGTAGAGTCTTACTACAAATCGTTCCCACCGCTATCTGATTTAAAATTCTCCTGGTCTTCCCTCTCAGTTTTGAGATTCACCTCTGGAGATCACCCGCAATCTCATTCTTTCCACATACGGGTTCTCAATGTTCTCCCGCCTTCTTCCCCTGGTCCCACAGGTGCTCGACCAACTCTCCCTTGCCTGTTGGTTATGTTGTTGTATGAAGCAGGGGCGTGGCCGTCACGGGGCTACTGCCACACACGTAGATTCCATAAAGCAGTCTCCGTGACGAAATAGTTACGCCACCTGCCGAAGGTTGTGGGTTCGATTTCAGGCTACTTAGTTCGGCTTACGAATGCAATTTTCTCGGAGACTCTTAGAGGTCTGTCGCTGGAACTAGGGAGTTCGTGTTTTGAGCGACGCTTTTAACAGGCTGCCCTGCGGAAAGGCACCATATGGGTAAAACCTGTTGCAATGAAGTCGATCCTCTTGACTTGTAAACCCTCTTTAAACAACGCTGAGTGAATTGAAATACAATACATGATCTCATAAACACATTGAACATTTAATTAAATAGAAGCATGTCATTCTTTTTAAACTATTCATGTTTTACATCCCTGCATGACAAAAGTTGTTAGACATTGCAGATAAGAATGTTTGTTGTGATGCAAACTAACTGAGAGAATGTGAAATAACATTGACCAACCTTCTATCATACCATCAGAGATGGCTCTGTAATGATGATTCTGTCAGACTATCAAGCTTAATTCCATATTGGTGATTCTGCCATATCATCTTAGAAAACTCTACAGTGGGAAGTATGCCATGCACAGACAGGGAGCACAGCAATACTGGTTTTGTCATGTATTTGAGGATAACTCTGCAATGGGAATTAGGACATATTATCTCCTCCGAAGTCGGAGAGTGTCTGCCTGCACGGCGAGGAACCACCAGTCTGCACAACAATAAGCCAGACATGGGACAACGGATACTCACGCAAACCTCAGGTCCTGTATGACATCACACTGATGTGGACAACAGGATGTCTTCATCCGACATACAGGACTTCACGCTGGAGTTCACAGCCAGCGAACACAAGCAAGCAAGCAAGCAGGACATATTATCACTGATAACTCTGCTGAAGAAATTTGTCAAATCATCACAGAGAGATCTAAGATGATGATTTTGTAGTATCATCACAAATACCATAACGGGAATTACGGTATAACTTAATCGAAGCCCCTGCAATAGGTAGTTTTTCATTTCATCACGTAGTGATTCACAATGATGATTTTGTCGTATCTCCCTCCACTAAGCACCTCTGCAATGAGAATTCTGTATTATTTCTTAACAGAAACATCTGCAATAATGATAATTTTACATTTCAGCTTTCGTGGATCTGAAATAACTGTAATGGTGATAATGTCATATCTTTGTAGTCCTTTCCCTGTTAACAAATATTTTGTAATTGATTAACACACATTTAAACTATACCAGCGGTATCCATTCATTTATACGGGTGTGAGAGTTTGTCATCATCATCATCATCATCATCATCATCATCATCATCATCATCATCATCATCATCATCATCATCATCATCATCATCATCATCATCATCCAATTCTGTCGTCAAGCGTCGTGGGGAGGAATAATTTGCGCTCTAGCGCCCGATGGGCGGCACTGGATAGTGCCATTCCGTGTGATTGTACAATGTCTTTGATGTCGTCAATCCATTTTCTTCTTGGACGTCCTCTAGGTCTCGTCGCAGATGATCTTTGATGTAAGGCTAGTGATGGTAGTTGTTGGGTTGCATTCTAACAACATGGCAAAACCACTTGATCTTCTGTCTTTGTCTGTTATTGAAAAAAAAAAAAAAAAACAGAACGGGGAATTCCGAAATTTGAATACAGATGCATTAGGCAACTTCGGTTCATATGGTATAATAAATACAAAACAAATACAAATGTTAGAGACAAAGTAATGACATGTATAGGTCATAAAGAATATCTTATGTCAATGGTCGAAAGCTTGCCTCGTTTTGGCACGTAACTCGTCATGACAATCAAAAATAATCATTTGGTATGGCCGAATGGATAAGAACATCTGTTCTCAAACATCCGGTGTGCTGATTCCGAGGTAGCGGGTTCAATCCTTACACCGGTCAATTGAACTAAAATGTTGACTTCTTGTCCTTGACTTGGGGACTTATGTCACAAGCACCTCAGAAGTCGGAGTCGGTTAGCGTGATGGCAAGGGACACTAGCAATAGGAAAAGCTAATCCACACGCAAAAATCAGTCAAATGCACTAGAGGTGGTAGCACGTGCAAACACTACGTCTCAGTTCAAGCGAGCGAACGTGAACAGACAACATAATCATTAAGTGATCAGTTCATGGCTGTTGGGGAAGAGGAAGGCAGATCAAATCCTGGACTTCTTCTTCTGCGTTCATCCGGAGTTTTTTTTCCGGACGTGATTGCGTTGTGCCTGTTTACAGCAGAGCTGCGTTCTTGCGCCGTTAGGCCGACACATCCGACTTCTGCGGGCATTTGTTGACCGGGTTAACCTTCCCGGAAATCCTGGACTGATAACACCCAAATGAGGGAATATCTATATCCTGTTCAGTGGGGACAGGGTGTTATATTTCCAGACTTGCACGCGCTAGAGAGGCCAGGAAGCGGCGGAGAACTGTGACTGCTGATGTTTCCACTATGACACCTTTACTACCCAAGTCTAGGGTTACAGAACGAGATGACATGAGATGATATGGGATGAGATGAAATACGACGAGATGAAATAAGATGAGATGAAATGAGATGTTGTGAGAGATAAGATGAGATGAGAGATGATATGAGAAATGAGACGAGATGAGTGATGAGATGAGTGATGAGATGAGAGATGAGATGAGAGATGAGATGAGAGATGAGATGAGAGATGAGATGAGAGATGAGATGAGATGAGAGATGAGATGAGAGATGAGATGAGAGATGAGATGAGAGATGAGATGAGAGAGAGAGATGAGATGAGAGATGACATGAAAGATGAGATGAGAGATGTGATGAGAGATGATATGAGAGATGAGATAAGAGATGAAATGAGACGAGATGAGAGATGAGACGAGATGAGAGATGAGATGAGAGATGAGATATGAGATGAGAGATGAGATGAGAGATGAGATGAGAGATGAGATAAGAGATGAGATGAGATGTTACTGCTCATGTTTCTGAACGAATCAACAGTACCGGCGTTAGTGTCGAATTTCCTGTTTTAAAAAGGGTAGTTAGTTTAACATGATTTCAACAAATTGCGGAAGTTAAACAAATAATCCACAGTCAACATGTTGCGCAGTGTGTAACCTGGCATATTTTGCTGCATTTCGTCAGATGCATGCAGGTGCACATAGGTGCATAAAGATGCATACAGGTGCATACAAATGCATACATGTGTCTAAAGGTGAATACGGGTGTCTACAGGTGAATAAGGTGCCTACAGGTGCATACAGGTACGTACAGGTGCATACAAGTGCACGTCATCATCATGCAGCAGGTCATTTGCAGAATGTCGCACTCATCACGAAGAGCAAACAAAAGCCTTTCGATCTCTTGCCATGTCTCCCGTCTCATGCATCATCATCCCAAGTTTCTGCAATGGCCTGTGTCCATCTTCATGCTGAGCGACCTCTGCCTCTTCCTCTTCTTCCGTAGCTGTGCCTTCCATCACTGTTTTTTTTTTCCCAAGCCACTGTGAAATTTCACATGGCTAAAGTATTTCAATTTCCGAGATATGATTCTGTTTTTGCGCCTGATTTCTTCTATGATCAGATCTGGTAGAATGTTAGTATTGTTCTTCTTCTTGGTCCATGATATTTCTAGACATTTTCTACAATATTTGAGCTGAAAAGCCCCAATTTTCTTCTCTAGTGACTACAAAATGGTCCATAACTCACATCCATATGTAGATGTCTATAATATGAAGCAAATAGATGAATAATGTGCTGGATGAAATTCATCATCATCATGTGCCATGCCGATAAGAGTGGGCTGTCATGTTTCACCATCTTACACTATCACCAGATTCGTAAATCAACTCTGTGTTCATGTCTCCACCATGCCATGTGGTCAAACCACATAAATATTTACTTCTCTGCCTTTCCCTTGTTCTTTATCCTTCAATCATGCCAGTTGTCATGAAATTCTCTAGTTTATTTCTTCTCAAAACGTACCCAAAAAATGTTCAGCCTACCTCTAATATTTTCTAATCAAAGAACGGTTTTAATTTGCCTCTTGTAGGACTTGCTCATTAGTACGTGTGTTTGTCTGTCCATGGTATTCTTTGCATTGTCCTTAGAAACGACATTTCCACTGCCATTAAATTATTTTCATCTTGATTTATATGTTTCCCCCCCCCCCCCCCCCCCGGGATTTGAGATTTAAACATTGAGCAAAACCCACTACTGCCAACGCTGATCGTATTCCGGTACGAACCTAAGGCCTTGTCCTTGTATTTTTATCTTGTCTGCTCATTGTCCACGTTACACATCTATACACAAGTGCAGGTTCTGTATAGCATTTCAACACTCTTATTCTAGTTGCAATTGACATCTTTTAAGAAACTGTTCTGGTGCGACTACATGTGTTATATATTGGAAGGGGCAAAGGAATAATCTATTCACTTCATAAGATATCCCACTGTGCAGTAAGCATCTGACTAGATGCTGTGGAATATGCCAGCAAAATATGCAACACATTCTGTAATTTATCTTTTAAGGCTTCTTTATTTAAATTCACAAAGAAAATACAACGGATTGACATTTATTGTTATTGAAAGTATTTCCCTCTATGTTCTTGTTTTATGTACACCGGTCAGTTGGACTCACAAGTTGACTTCTCGTCCTTGACTTGGGGATGTAAATTATACGTACCTCAGAAGTCGCAGTGGGTTCGCCTGATGCGAGGGACACTGGTCATAGGAAAAGCTAATCCACACGGAAAATTGAGTCCAGTGCACTAGACACAGTTGCAAGTGATTGTCCTACGCTGGAGTCCAAACCGAGCAAAGGCAAACAGAAAACATAAATGACCATCCATTCCTCCAACTGTGTCTATGTGGTTGTTCTCTCTTAACTGGCGATTGGATAATAATGGATTAACATGGTTTGGTTTCACAAATCCATGTAAGCAGAAAACGTGTTTATATTAATAAAACCACTGCCCACTGGATCTTTCTATTGTTGTCCACGAAGGCACGTTTATACAAACACGACACACTTAAGCTTGTTATCTCACGTTCATGTTGCATATATGTTTATGATGTTTATAAACTCTGCAGGATTATGCTATAGAAAAATTATATTTTTTCTCTTCTTATATTGAATGTCGAGATTTAGTGTTAATTTCTAGTTTATGTTCTTATAATAGTACAAACAATGTCTAGTTTTTTTCTAGATGAAGCAAGCCCAGGAGTACAATTTCAGGGAAGATTCGAACTCTACACTCCCACGGCAAGAGAAGCAGCCAGTGACATTTTTATTGTCTTGTATTATTAAGTCTAAAATACATACAATACATTCATTAATATATCCATGCCGGCTTACAGTGCCTTGCGCTTAGGCGGGATTCTAAGTGCAACGTTACATTTTTTGTGTGCTTATCCTATTTACAGGACATCGCTGTCAACGTTATCATTTTTACTGCTGTTTTTGATGTTTGTCATTGCTTTCTGAACGACCGGCTCCCATACCAACACGTTAAAACCCAGCGCAACTCGATGTGCTGCCAAATTGGTCGCAGCAGTGTTTCGAACGCAGGTAAGTGGTCTTACGAATAGAACGTTACTTTACAGTAACACAATTTCAAAGATATATTACATAGGCAGTTATGGCAGGGCCCTAATATAACGCATTATCAAGAGTATTTCAAGAGATTGTGTATGTGTGTGTGTGTGTGTGTGTGTGTGTGTGTATGTGTGTGTGTGTGTGTGGTGTGTGGTGTGTGTGTGTGCGCGTGTGTGTGTGTGTATGTGTGTGTGTGTGTATGTGTGTGGTGTGTGTCTGCGTGTGTGTGTGTGTGTGTGTGTGTGTTGTGTGTGCGTGATCAATCGCTTTGAACCCAAGCGAAGTATATTCACGTGGTGCTACATCTTGTGCACTAGATTAATCATCGCGTGTGGATTAGCTTTCCCCTTTGCCAGTGTCCCTCGAATCAGGCGATTTCAACCCGACTTCTGAAGTACATGTAATTAACGTCCCCAAGTCAAGGACGAGAAGGCAACATTTTAGTCCAATTGAGCGATGTATGGGTTGAAACCGCCACCTCGGCATCAGCATATAGCAGGTTTAAGAACGAGCGCTCTTATCCATGCAAGTGATAATCCTCAGACTAAGAACTGACCTTTTGATAACTCATACACCATCCTTTTCACACAATAAAAACATAAAGAACTCAATTTATGACAAACTAACAATGGGAGTAATCGATAATTTCAGACTCAATATCAATCTTTTATGAAACATCAAAATGGGAAGAACCGACCAACACAGAATCGAATATCGATTGATTGACAAAATCAAAATCGGAAAAATCGACAATTGGATATTCAAATACCACCTCCAAAAATAATCAAAATCTGAAGAACCGACAACTGGATATTCAAATACCACCTTCTATAAACAATCAAAATGGAAGGAACCGACAGATGGATATTAAAATACCACCTTCAATAAATAATCAGAATGGGAGGAACCAACAACTGGATATTTAAATACCACCATCTATAAATAATCAAAATGGGAAGAACCGACCAACACAAACCCAAATGCCGTGTGACTGACAAAATCAAAATTAAGAAGGGACAATTGGACACTCACACGTTTAACAAAGTCAAAATGAGGTACACATTTCAAATGAAAACCTTTCCTCCCAATGACTCTTTGAGTTGTCCAAACAGGTGGAAAACAATTGTGGATAGGTCTGGTGAGTACAGGGGTGTCGTACGCACTAAAAGTGGAAGTCTTCGATGGTTTCAACTGTTGCACGGGCAGTATGGGGATCTAGCATTGTCATGTTGAAAAATGACACCTTTACTCAGAAGTCCACGTGGTTTCGATTTGGTTGCGGGTCGAAAATTCGTACTGCCCTCATACACTTGCTGGACTGACAGGTATGCATCACCATACTGGACCTTCCTACTCCACTCCTACACTTGCTGGACTGACAGGTATGCATCACCTACTGGACCTTCCTTCGTCGATGGATTTCTATAGGTTGCACTCCTTCACAGATTAACAAAATATGGATAATAGAAGACTGCTCCTCTTTGGTGCATGTCAAAAGTGGTTTGGCCATCTGTAATCTGTTCTTATGATGTCACCGTGTTCATCTGCACTCTTATGTCACGTGCGTAACACTCATGACACCCTTAAAAACAAAATATTGATATAGGTTACAAGACAATGACATGGTTATTATAATTTACATCACACTTTCAATGTCTTCAATTTAAACCCCCCCCCCCCCCCCCCCCCCCCTCGTATTTAGAGAATGCATACTAACAGTGGATCATGCCGCCCACCATGAATGATGGCACAGAGAAGGAGCACACCTGGGCCACATGACCTTTCACAACTAAACTTAATGAAAAGTTCATAGAGGAGGATTGCATCTGTGAACTAGTTGAGTTGAGTAACTGATATCACTCCGCTCAGGAAATTCCCATACGCGCCCCGTCCCCTCGTTCAACAGCCAGCGAAGAGTCACACTACCAATCGTTCCCACTGCTATCTGATTGAAAGTTCTCCTGGTTTTCCCTCTCAGTTTTGAGATTCTACCAGAATCCCTGTCAATCCCACACAATCTAATCCTTTCCACATAGGGGTTCTCAATCTGTTACCTGTTAAATGGAGGTTAGGGAACGCAGTTTTTCAATTCCCGGTCATACCGAGCCAAGGATTCGAAATCAACTGCAGGGGAGTTGGGATCAGATAGCTTAGCATTGATTTCGAAAGTATGAGAGTCGGTTGTTCAGAAAGAAATGGCAGTTTACTGAACGTAAATTTGCCCGGTACATAACAGTCAATTACTGCTGAGAATAATTGCAACGTCCAGTAAAAGGACATGCAACTAAAATTTAACAAAATATCAGTTGGGGAAGCCTTTGAGGCCACTAAGACAATTTCTGAGTCCTTTAATTATACTTATTTCATCTACTTCTTTGAGCGGCAATAAATGCTTGTGAAGTTATTTATAATATTACTATTAAACCATAGAGGAGAGACAAACCTACGAAGCCTTGGCAACAATATGAGAAAGAGTCTGAGAACGAACAAAGAAACGAACCACACTCAGCACACACACATTCTGTACAAAGTATTACTCAATAAGTATCTATAAATAAACATAATTACCAAAAATAACAATAGGTCTTATCTGATGATTAACGACGAATACACTTCCTTAGCGTTCAAATTTCTTAACCCACTAGATTCTATTTTAAGATAATGGGATTTCCTGTTAGAAAAAGTTAGGGTCCCCACAGAGAAACCGGGTATGCAACCAAGACTTTTATTTTCCCGCAAGCGTGTCTGTCACACGTCCACACGTATAGATATGATGCCAAGATTTTGGTTGCGTTAGTACTGGTTTCGCTAAAAATCAACACCTAAATTGGGAAATTAATTTACCAAAAAAAGTGTCCCTTTGACCCTTAGGGACAGCTCGGTATATATATTGGGGGATATCTTCATGAAAGCAAACACATATTGCAGCCTATCAAAGCCGTACCGTCAGTTTATGCTCATTTTATAAATCTACAGAGAATGTCTTTTGTATCCAGGATTCTTTCGACAACAATGTATTTGTGTAAGCCATCCACTACTGATAGTTTAATTATTTTAACATTAGGTGTCTGTCTTTCTGTCTGTGTTTGTCTACCTACCTTCCCGTCAGCTTGTCTGTCTGTCTGTCTGTCTGTCTGTCTGTCTGTCTGTCTGTCTGTCTGTCTGTCTGTCTGTCTACAAATGTACCTACCTACCTACCTACCTGCTAGTCTGCCAGCCTGCCCGCCCGCCTGCCAGCCTGCCTGCCTGTCTATGTCTGTTTGTCTGTCTATCTGATCTTCCGTCCGCCCGTCTGTCTGTCTGTCTGTCTGTCTGTCTGTCTGTCTGTCTGTCTGTCTGTCTGTCTGTCTGTCTGTCTGTCTGTCTGTCTGTCTGTCTGTCTGTCTGTCTGTCTGATTAATTCTCTTTCACATTTCGTATACCTATTAAACAAACTTTCTTGGGTATATATATTTGTATCAATGTCCCTGTTTGAATTGCATATATTTAAGAAGAATATATTTGCCTGTCTGTCCTATAATTCTCAATAATAACTATTGTTTGCAACATATACACATTAATTTACTTATTTATCTCTCTGAAGCCGGGATATCGCGGCGGCTGTCACACTAGCCTGCCCGTCCGATGGATATGCATTTGAATCCCTAATGGAAGCCGATATTTCCTCTTTCTCTCTCTCTCTCTCCCTACCACCCCCCCCCCTCCCCCTTCTCCCCAGCGAATTCAGCTCCATTCCAATTAGGGCTTAAGTACACAAGTCCGATGTAAATTGTTTGTTACATTATATCGAATTCTATTGGCAATGAAATACCTAAACTTAAACTACGTTAAGGAAACATTGCTAGCCTTATCTCAGACAACCCGTGTATGCTGTGTGGGATCATGACATGGTTATACTCGAATGTGCCTTTCCATACATGTGAAGTACCAGTACCTATCTTGCATACCACTCTGGTTTTTGTGTTTTGTTTTTAGTTAGCTTGGAGATAGAAAGGAAAACTCGACAACACAGTCCCCGGGGCGATGGTAATTCAGTACCGGGTCTAGGTGTTTGAGGCGGCTTGGGTAACTATAAGGACAAAGTCTTGTACTTAAGTGATAAACTCAGTCTGTCACAGTACAAACAAACAAACGCAGTCACTTTGAATCCTATTCATACCTAACAATATATCATCACTTACATTATTGCAGATAAAATTAGTTGGGACGTCGCAGTCAACCCCAGTATTTTCTGGCTGTTTGTGATCTCTTGGCAAGTTTACGTTGAGTAGTTTGCCCAACGCAAAGCGTTATGCTGCCAAATCGCCCGTAGTTGTATTTCGAACGCGGTATGCGAGATTACAAACTGCGACTGTTACTCCTTCGCCACGGAGCCGATATTGCAGATAGTTAGTTGTTAATATTATGGACTTCAACAGTTAATATAGTTAAAAGATGCATTAGGAGTAGGGATGACGGAGGGGTGACACTGTTGGGTGGGTGGGGGGGGGGGGGGGTGCAGTAACTTGTAACTTTCGCCGCAATTTCTGTTTCACTTGTGTCTGGTTGCGGTTTTCACATATTACGTTTATTACGATAAAGATTTGAAAACGCACGCAGATAGCTGGCCCTATTGTACCGTAACGTTCAATTAAAACTCCCGCAGAGATAAATTTTGCACCAGAAAATGGGAAATCCCTCCTGTAATATCAGAGTTAATCCCGAGCTGGAACAAGATAGTTGCACTGGATAATATGCATAGGTATTTATAGAAGAGGGACCTAGGTTGGGGAAGCGGCGCAAATGTCATAGGATATACTAGGCAGGACAAATGGGTTTAACACTTATTGGCCACCAGACAATTATTTAAGTAAGAAAAAGTCAAGGACCACTGTACTCACTATTGGTGAAGAAAAGAGGTGTATTTATCCTTATTCAGTAAATTTCAATGGATTATCATCAAAGATTCAGAAGTAGTGCCTTGGTAAGTGGAAATTTTGAATAATGGTCACCCCTGTCTACAATTAAAGACTAAACAAACAAAATCTAATGATATTTCTAACCTCTAGCAATAGTAGCAATACTGATGTTTTCCTTGTGCAGTCTCCATTAATTTGATATATATAATACAATATATCTGCCACCATTTTAACATTTTTAGATCAGTTCTGTGACACACCCCTACTTCCCATTTTCTGCCATCAATTTCGGTTTGGTCCAAACCCACTTTATGTTTGGTAGTGAATCAGTTAAGACGCACTGGGCATGTGATAAACAAGTAAAGTGTCATTGTAACACCTTGTGCCAACTGGGCAAATGGTGTCAGTTCCATATTTTGTATCAACCAATCGGTACTAGGCGGATAACGTGTACCACTCCGATAGCCTTTCATTTCCAATACAATTCACGGTACCCGTTTTAGGCTGGTTCGACCAGGGAGTCCACGTCAATAAAAAAAAATCGAACCCAAGACCACCGCGAGCATATGGTGCTAGATCCACATGGTTGTGACTAGGCGGCACTCAGTGGCTGATGTGGTCATTGCCACGCCGGCCGCCTTTACTTCTCAGAACATTTCCTGGTACGCAGGTCAGGCTTGATCGATCTCGGATGCCTAGTAATTGTAAAAAAAAAAAAATCTCCACTTTGATAGGGATTCGAACCACTGACCAACAGGCAGACAGTCAAGTGTTACAGCCACTGTGCTGTCGTGGCTCTCAGCAGGTATACAGGGAGTTAGTTGCATGTCCTTTGCATGACACTATCTTCAGCTCCAACATTTATTGGCAATTTGTGATTTATTAGGCAATGTTAGCTGAGTAGTTTGCCATTGCTGTCTGAACGGGCGACACCTCGTACCATCGAAATGAACGCAAGGCGATCTGCTTCCAAGCCAACCACGGCTGTTTTCGAACCCTCGTTTCGGTATGTAGGGGAATAATGAAACACTGTTTCACTATCTCCTAAAGCCACAGCGCCGGGTTATGAAGCACCACACAAATTACCAGTTCCGTTAAGCTCGACCCAAGCGGTAAAATCTATTAATCTTATGTCGTTGACGGACTCAGCGGCTCCCCGACATTAAATGTTCATCTGGACTGGCTGTTGTCACACATAGCCAAGCTGGACTTGTTTTGACAGACTGTCAGTGACAATGATTCAACAGTTACATAACTGCCTTGTCATCCTTGCTTAGGTTATTCTGTTATGACTTCGAAACGCTGAGCTGGCCTGGTAAATGTTGACAATACAGGGGATCTGAGTATGAGTAGGAGATAGGCAGGTAGTTGTGTAAACTATGCAAGCCAGACAAATGTGGGTGTGCTAATATGGGTTGGCAGGTTGTGGATCCTCTTGAAGACTTGAGTTTGAACTCTTACGTCCGATGTATTGGCGTTCAGGTCACCCGATCCCCGACAAGGGCTTGCATCTATCGCCATGAGGCTGGTGTAAAGACTAGTCTCCCGATCCGGTACCGGAGTATTAACTTCACGAGAACTGTGTTGCACACCTCTCTGTCCCCTCCCCAAGCTGAGAAAAAAGCCAGGTGTGTTTAATGTCGGTTCTGAAGCCTTACATTTGCAGACAGGCGTTTCGGGACATAGCTAGGGCATGGTTCAGCTCAGTTTATACGGACTGGCTGGGATTAAGCCTAGGTTGGCCATATTTGCACCACAGCTTGATAAACCCAATACAGTTAAGTGTGAAAACAAAAACTAATTTTCTAGCGCATATTACTATTAAATGTGTACATTGTTAGGCTGTCACATATACTATATCATAATATAAATAACTCATAAACAAAGTCGCACGTATTGTTTGGCGTTCATAGAAGCAGAAATGGATTAGATTCCGAACTCTGTCACTGGGTTTACGAGTATATTTTCTAGGGAAACCCCTACGGCTAGTCGCTAAAGCAACGGAGTTCGCGCTGTGTACTTCATGTTCGACAGGCCGCCATGCGGAACGAGACCCAGCTCTATGGGATTATTTTATTTTTTTGGCGTTCGCTCGCTTTAAACTCAAGCGTATTCCATGCACGCGATACTACTTCTTTTTGCACTGGACTGATTTTTATATGTGGATTAGCTTTCCCACATACCAGAGTCTCTCGCCATTAGACGAGCCCTCTCCGACTTCTGATGTACTTCTAATTTACGTCCCCAATTTAAGGACAAAACGGCAACATTTTAGTCCATCTGATGGCAGTTGTAGGGGTTGAACCCATTACCTCGGCATACAGGAAGTTTAAGAGCAAATGGTCTTATCATTCGGCTATGCTGACCTCCGCCATATGGGATAAAACCCGGTGCAATTATGTCGATCCTCTCGCATTGAGACTCCGTGAGAGCAGAAGAAGAAAGTGGACAACATATACATTGAAAGCTGTAATTACCACACCGGGATATATTAAAATATATCACATCGTAAATACTTCAAATGACCATATCATGTCCTCGCCAACATTACTTCCTAGACAATTCCCAGGTTAACTGATTCATTGCCAAACAAAAACTATGTATAGACCAAACCCCCCCCCCCCCCCCCCCCCCCCCCCCCCCCCCAAAAAAAAAAAAAAAAATGGACGGCGGAAAATGGAAAGTAAGGGAGTGTCACAGTTACGAATTACAAGTTGTTAATGTGGTAGCAGACATGTTGTAATATAACGCAAAGACAACATTTCGGCGATGCATAACCTCATAACGGATACAGGAAGTCGCTTAAGACGATTAAACATCCCATGGCATCAAATAAGTTAACAGAGTGTCTACTCTAGCACACAGCAGATAATTCGGGAGGCGATTGTTAGATGTCAGTTGTGCCATCTATTGAATATTTAAACCCTTAGTTTGCGTTAGAGCATTACTAGCATAGTGGTTAGTCGCTCGCCTCCCGGCCTGATTATCATGGGTTTAATCTTCATCGTGGCCGATTTTAAAAATTGACCTGGGTTACGTGGTCTACTCAGGATAAATTGGGTATTAGGAAATGTCTTCAGAAGTGAAGGCGGCCGACGTGGTACAGACGACAGTCTACCGAGTGCCGGCATTTTATAAAAATATATCAAGCTCTGTATTTTTCATGCGTTTTAAGGCGTACAGACACTGAGACAGGTTCTTCGCTTTTACATGTGCTTACTGTGTTGCGTAACCCTTGACAAATGTGACACAAACATGCAGGCTTGAGTCATACGCCCACTTGTTTCACACCGAGAAATTAAAGTTTAAGTTAAGTATTAGGTGTCATCTGTACGATGCTCCTCTTCAACCATAGTAATCACTTGAATCTTGCGCAGATTAGTTGAGCAATACCGGAAACCACTTCATGCATTTCCGCGGCCGATTGTTGCGTTTACTAGCATTACTTGATATTTAAAACAGCCGTTTTAAACATAAATATAAATAATAAATCGCTTAAGGTGTCCAACACGACAGATTGATTGTTTTCAGTATTTTTGTTTTGCTTTTGGGAGCAATTTCAAAATTAAAATAATCATTTGAAATTAAATACAAATAAAATATACAATTTCTAGCGGGCCAACAAGACTGAATTTTATTATTATAATTTTTTATCAACACAACTTGATATTTAAAAGAACTGTTTTAAAGTAAATTCAGACAATGTAATTATAATTTATACACGACCTTAATATTTAAAACAACCGTATAAAGGGAATGGGAAACAATGTACGACTTCAAACATCCTCCACAGCCGATTGCTTGTTTGTTTGTTGCTGACACTACGTGATATTTAAATCAACATTATTAAGGTAAACACAGGAAATGTAATTACATGTATACCTCTTAGACGAGAATTACCCAAGGCATTTGTATGTGTGGGGCCTAGAGTGTGCTCTTGTGGGGTCGGTCTCAAGATTCATTGTTAGTTACGTTTTCCAGACATGCGTTTATATCATCAACAATTGGGAATGTCAAGCGGCACAATGGAGAAACACTGACACCGCGTAAACGGTAAACAAATCCCTGATTAAGTAACGCTGTACGTTTGTTGCACGGTAAAATTACATTGCGTAATGGTGTAGAGAAGGCGCATTATCGAAGTTGTTAGGGAATTGTGCTGGTAGTTGCATGGTCGGACGAGGGTTCGAAGCCTGGGCTTGTCGCCAGCTAGGTGAGGGAAGGATTGCCCAGCTATTTCTCGGTGCATCCAGGCCTAGACAATGTGATGGCAGTATTACATCACAGACCCACAGCAGGAAACTGCTCCTGGAAACATTTAAACACCAATGATGTGCGTTTATAGTAGCCTACAGTACGATTACATTAGACATGTATACTTATGTGTGTACTTATGGTACAATACAATTAGAGTAGATAATGATGTGTGATTATAGTACAACAAGGTTATATAAGATAATGATGTGTGTTTATAGTCTCCTCCGTGGCGACGAGGTTACGGACACGGTGAGTGATCCCAGATACCCGCGTTAGAAGCACAGTTGCACGCGATTTGGCAGCAGACAGCGTTGCATTTTTTTTTTTACGAAATGGTATGTTTACCGGTCGTTCAGAAATAAATGGCAAACTACTGAACCTACACTTGCCAAGAAATTACAACAGCAAAAAATGCTGATGTTGACTGCAACGTGCTGTAAAGGATACGACACTAACTTTTTTTTTAAACAGTACAATAAGATTGCACTAGATTATGATTGTGTGATTATACAGGGCGTTTGTAAAATTTCACTACATTTTGCTTGTAAAATAGATGTTTGTTGAAGATGTTTTCCGTTTGCAAGACGGAAAACATACTCTCCAACAAACAGTTGTTCTAGATACAAAATGTAGTGAGATTTTACAAACACCCTGTAGTACATTAGATAGTGATGTGTGATTGTAGTACAGAAAGATTCGATTAGATTGTTATGTGTGTTTATACCACACTAAATTTACATAGATAATGATTGTGCTTACAGTACATTAGATAACTATGTGTGCTTACAGTACAGCAAGATTGTATTAGATAAGGACGCGTGCTTATAGTAGAATAAGATTACATTAGGTAATGATGTGTTCTTTTAGTACAGTGAGAGTACATTAAATAATAATTTGTGCTTATAGTACAGTAATATAACATTAGATAATGATTATGTGTTACTATAACATTAGATACTAATGCGTGCTTGTGGTACACAACATCCCATTAGATAATGATGTGTGCTTATAGTATAAGAGAATTACGCTGAATAATAAAATGTGCTTATATGGTATAACAAGATTAAATAGGATAATGATGTTTTCTTAGAGTACAATAAGATTATATTAGATAATGATGTGTGCTTATAGTACAACCAGATTTCAATAGATAATGATTGTGCTTCTATAGGACAAGATTACATTAGAGAATAAAATGCTTCTATAGAACAACAAGATTACAATGGATAATGATTGTGCTTCTATGGGACAAGATTACATTAGACAATGAAGTATTTCTATAGGACAAGATTACATTACAGAATGAAGTGCTTCTATAGGACAAGACTACATTAGATAATTATTGCGCTTCTATAGGACAACAAGATTACAACAGAGAATGAAGTGCTTCTATAGGACAACAAGATTACAATAGATAATGATTGTGCTTCTATAGGACAAGATTACATTAGAGAATGAAGTGCTTCTATAGGACAACAAGATTACATTAGAGAATGAAGTGCTTCTATAGGACAACAAGATTACATTAGAGAATGAAGTGCTTCTATAGGACAACAAGATTACATTAGAGAATGAAGATCTTGTAAAGGACAAGATTACATTAGAGAATGAAGTGCTTCTATAGGACAACAAGATTACATTAGAGAATGAAGTGCTTCTATAGGACAACAAGATTATATTAGAGAATGAAGTGCTTCTATAGGACAACAAGATTACATTAGAGAATGAAGTGCTTCTATAGGACAACAAGATTACATTAGAGAATGAAGTGCTTCTATAGGACAACAAGATTACATTAGAGAATGAAGTACTTCTATAGGACAACAAGATTACATTAGAGAATGAAGTGCTTCTATAGGACAACAAGATTACATTAGAGAATGAAGTGCTTCTATAGGACAACAAGATTACATTAGAGAATGAAGTGCTTCTATAGGACAACAAGATTACATTAGAGAATGAAGTGCTTCTATAGGACAACAAGATTACATTAGAGAATGAAGTGCTTCTATAGGACAACAAGATTACATTAGAGAATGAAGTGCTTCTATAGGACAACAAGATTACATTAGAGAATGAAGTGCTTCTATAGGACAAGATTACATTAGAGAATGAAGTGCTTCTATAGGACAAGATTACATTAGAGAATGAAGTGCTTCTATAGGACAACAAGATTACATTAGAGAATGAAGTGCTTCTATAGGACAAGATTACATTAGAGAATGAAGTGCTTCTATAGGACAACAAGATTACATTAGAGAATGAAGTGCTTCTATAGGACAACAAGATTACATTAGAGAATGAAGATCTTGTAAAGGACAAGATTACATTAGAGAATGAAGTGCTTCTATAGGACAACAATATTACATTAGATAATGGTATGTTGCTGTAGTACAATTATTTGGGACACATAATTTTCTTAGATACCCCTTGTGATCTTTGACCTAAGCACAAACGCTACCCCTCTGATGTGTGTCCACCTTGAAGAGGTAGAGGGGTTTGCGTATTCTAATGACCGATAGAGTTATGCTGACGGTAGCTGAGCTACTGCTATGGTCTCCCATGGCGGACAGGTCAAAGGGTAGAAAACAGACGAGGAGAGGCACCTGCAGCCTTGTATGTAGAATGGGGGAAATCAAAGGCTGGGGAAAGCAAACACACCAAACATGCTTGTCCAAGTCGGATGTGCTTTGCAACACAGGCTTGAGGAAACAGTGCACTGTAATTAACTTAATAATAACAACCCAAATGTTATCACTAACTTCCCATTTTAAAATCACACAAAGTGCAGAATGAATTCTTACATGCCTACCCAGTGTTGCCGTTGAATTCATCCCAACACTGTAAAATCACATACAGACAAATCCAACACCAGAAGTGAATACGAGGATAGAAACGAGTCCATACAACCATTAACCGACTATCAAGCGAGTTTGTCACTTCTCTTTGAGAGTTACGCTAACAAGCTTAATTAAAAACGACATGACCTCTTTTCCAGGTACAGCATCGTTCCTGTTTGTCAGACCTGCAATGACCTCGAGTTCTTGTTTGCAAGGCCACAGTCCGAAAAAGGGCGGCAACCAACTTCAACCAAAAATTGATGACAGTAACCATTACATTGTTATAAACAACTACAAGAAAGAACTATTGATCGCACTCGACAAGATCCATCTCAGTGCCACAGAACTGAAGACACAGATTGTAAGTAGCTAGCTGTTGTCTATGTACGTGTTTACATAACCTCAGTGATTGTTCACCGTTACAAGTATAATATACTACTGATCTATGTTGTCTTCTGCCTCGTTCTCTTCTTCTTATGTTTCTTCTTTAATTCCTCCTTTTGCTCCTCCTCCTCCATCTACTTCTCCGCTTCCTCTTCCTCCTTCTTCTGAATAGCCTCGTGCAGACATTGGCAAACATAACTCTTCACTCGTCATTCTAATATTTCAATACCCGCTTCATCCTCGTCATTCTTCCATAAAACCACACCTTCGAACTTAAACATAATTCCTGACTTGTCTGCAAACTGTCCATGATTTGCTTCCGTACATCAGGATTGATTCAATTTAGCTCTCAAGAACTCTTGCCCTGCCTCGATTGACAGAGATATATTGCTTAGAATATTTATCGTCTTCTGAAATGCTGCCTTTGAACAAATTGTATATGATGATGATGATGATGATGATGATGATATGATGATGATGATGATAACAAACTCACCATGGTAACAACTATGACGGACAACTGAGTAGCTCAAAGTATTTAAACAGTAGATAAGTAAAGGATCCTTCTTACACTCATTCAGACGTATTGGGCTTATGATGTTAGATTCATGCTTGTATAGACCAATCAGAACTCGAGAGGTCATGTGGTCAATACCCCACCGACCGCCTTTACTTCCAAAGATATTTCATGGTACCAAGTCTAGTTTGGGTCGACCTGGAAGCCCGGTTCAATTTGAAAAGTCCAACTCGATGCGTAAATGATTTGACTACACCAGTCAGAGGAAGGGATATGTCTATAGTTCCAACATCTTTCAGGCCAATGACAATCGAAGTTCAGCAAAGAATCTACTAAATCAGTGGTTCTCAATTTTCTTTGGCCCGTGCCCCCCTTCACTATATTTTCAGAACGTCATTTCCCCCCCCCCCCCCCCATTTCGTATTTCCACCCTAAAAATCCCCCTCCCCCTATACAGTATACTTAATAATGGAAGCTAAATTTAATAGCACATACTAAAACAAGTCTAGACGTCTACATAAAGCATGATTTGCGGGTCTACTTACGTTACAAAATGAATTTCAGACGGGTGAGATGTACAGAACCATAAAGTATGAAGGGAAAAACAATATCAAGTAATCGGTTCTTGTATTAACGCTATCTTGAAATAATCTGAATTCCCCCCCCCCCCCCCCCCTTTCCCCCCTGGAAACCCTAAAATTCCCCGGGGGGGGGGGGAATTCCCCACCGGTTGAGAACCACTGTACTAAATGATGATGGTTATGTACCCTGATAACCTCTCATATTAAAATAAATGAACCCATCGTCTCTGATTCAACTGATGGAATTGACTAAGGAATTGAATATTTTCTAATCGTTGCAGGAAAATGAACGTCTAACCGACAAGTCAAGGGATGAATGCAAAACAAGGTCGTCTCTACGAGGACTACCGCAAATAAAGGCAGAAAAGGTTTCTGCAAAGGTAATGTTATCTACAAGTTTCATAAATACGCACACTACACTTAATGGGTTAGTTGCTGGTGATTCCCTAGAAGACTGAGATGGAACGTTTCTTAGTTCGATGCAATGCTGTTGAGGTAGCTTCAGTAGCGTAAACGGCTTGTATCCTTTGGGGTGGAGCGGTATTGAGTTGTTTCTTCCAATCCTTAGCTGAAGTATCACCTAACGGGGACTCTGTTACAGAGCTCTCCATCCCCTCCCCAAGCCCAGAAACCAGTCGGGTGTGCACGTTCGGTACTAATACTTCACATTTGCAGAGAGGTATATTAGAATGTAACCAGATCATGATTTAACACCGCACATATGGAGTGTTTGGGATTAGGCCCATGTTGGTCATGTTTTCTCCGCAGCTTTTATGCGTTTCATTTTAAACAGTCTTCCGCACGATGCAAACCAGAAGAAAAGGTACGTACCGGGTGCTTGTAAAGTCTCACTAAACTGTGTATGTAGAACAAAACTGAAAACTGAAATACTTGATGTCATAAAAAATGTGCTCCACAATCCATCCTGAAGAAATATGCAGCGAATCACTGTCGTTTCCTGGAGTAATTCATTGCACTCTAAAAGATAAATACTTCATTGGTACTTTCTAGCTTCCCGAAAAACAGCGTTCGACAAAGGCCGTAATTATTGTAACTAATTTAATGAATTTTTTAGCACATTTATATATGACATTTGAAATGTTTTTTTGTCATGAAGTTTTGGGAAGATAATGTGATGGTTTCCTCTTGCCTTCCATATCCACATGGGAGTTTGTTACCTCAGCCTGTGACAGACATTTTCCGACTGTAAGGACAAGTGAATGCCCTGCCCTGCTCTACTCAGCTGCAGAGTTGTCCACTTATTCCGGTGGATACTTGGTCCCGGGGCTGCGTTTAGCCACACCGTGGTGTGTTTCCCATCCTTTACCGCTAGGAGGTGCAGTTGGGACGTTCCTCTCCTAAAGTTTTGGTAAATTAAGGCCCAAACTCTCTAGTACTTTTAAAGGTCATGTGATGAAAAGAAAAGCATTGGAGAACATCGTGACAACTTGAAAGATCGAGGGAAAGAGAGGGAGAGGTAGACCAAGAGAAATGATGCTGTATGGATTGAGACGGCAGGCATAGAGGAATATCAACAGCGGAGTTGATCCAGAAAACCAAAGACTGAGATCTGTGGAAAGTCATGAAACGCATACGCCAACCGGCATGGCGCTTGATGATGATTATGGCATCATGTACTTCATTTTTAAGATTTTTTCTACATACAAAGTACAGTAGGACTTTACAAACACTCGGTACAAGTAAAGTCCCATGTTACCGATCTAGAGGCGCCTTGGATATTTTGTCTTAGCGCCATATTTCTATAAACTAATCGGAACTAGATGGGTGAATTAGCCAATATCACGGCAGTCGTCTTTAGTTTCCAGAACATTTCATGGTAATCCAACATGGTTTGGGTCGACCTGGGAGCTCAGCTCAATCAAATAATAATAATAATAATGACAATCCCCGCCTCGATGGGGATTCGTAGACATGACCATCTGACCGACAGACAAACGTACTGGCTACTGCGCTACTACGACTGTCAAAACTGTCATTTACTGCCAATATAGTACCTTGTATGGCAGAGGGGTCTTTGAGCCCGAGGAATAAAGGCCGCTTGGCTAGTGCAGTCGCCGCGAACTGTGCAGGTTAGGATTTTCTTTTTGCCCCCGACAGAAAAAAATCCGACACCTTACCGAGGGATCGAACCCGGGTCTCCCGAATGAGAGTCCGGCGTTCTAGCCTCTCGGCCAGCCGCTCCTCAGCCTCCTCAGCTACTACGACAAGCACACCTATATAGCTAGCGTTACATACCCTTCTACAATTTAGTGAACGGTGAAACCAACGTTGAGCAATTTATATGATGAAAGTTTAACATTATCTTCTGTTAACATTTTGCCCACAAAAGTATTGTTTATTATTAACAAAGAAGGAAAACAGGCTGGAATTAACATTGAATGTTGAAGAAAGTATTCTTGCTATTTCAATTTAACTGGGGGAAAAGGCGTTGGGGGAAACGGGGGAGGGGGATGGACAAGTAGGCCAAAGTTCTAGTCTTCGTAACCAACCTGGTTATATATAAATGCAAGACGGGGTGCATTCCTGAAAAAAAAACAGACTATTCAAGGAAACGACATGCTTGCTGGTTGTCTAAAAGTTGTCTTGTGACCTATTTCAAGATAAAGTTTACAACTCTATGTAGATTGTAACTTGCAGACTCGCAAAACTCAGTGCATCTAGAATTAGACAGTAACAGAACCGTTGTAGCGTAGTACCTAGAAGCTCGAATGCCAGCCGGTGGTATGGTGTTATTTTTAAAATTGATCACCTTGGAAGGTTAACCCGGTCAACAAATGCCCGAAGAAGTCGGATGTGTCGGCCGAAAGGTGCGAATATCACAGCTCTTCTGTAAACACTTAAACAGGCACAGCGCAGTTACGCATACAACTACATTCCGGACGAAGGCAAAAGAAGAAGAAGAAGAAGAAGAAGAAGAAGAAGAAGAAGAAGAAGAATTGATCTGGGCTCCCAGGTGGGCCAGCCTAAAACGGGAACCAAAAAATATCTTTGGGAGTATAGGCGACTTGTGTGATACTGACCACGTGACTCATTTTGTGCCGATTGGTGTATACAAATATGGGTCTTGCACAGTATGCCAATACGCTTTAATAAGACATGTGAAAGGGTCCTTGGCTTTACTGACTGACTGGATCTCTTCTGAGATACATGTAATTGCCTACTGACCCAGCCAATCTCGATCTTCCTTAGCAAACGCATGGAGTCTCCGAGAAAACATAACTGGTACGGAAACAGCACCGGAAGTCTTTATTAGGTTTCCTCTTCAGCCACTACCATGGCCGTGAAAGCCCACCAGCTCTATGTGTGGCGCCACACAACAGACCCATCTGTATAGATGATTACATCGCCGCTGGAAGAATTTAAGATCTCAGTGCCTGAACCTCTGTCTCAACAACCATCGGGTTTTGTTTGCACGCGCTATCCAGTCTAATGCACTGATTATAATGCTGAATATCATCAGCAATAACATGTGTATAGTGTAGGCCTCTTTCAGTCCTGAAGGACAATAGAGTTGTGCCGCAGGAGCGGTACCTGACAGCACCGCTGGTGACTGTATAGTCCAATGCGAGAGTGACAATCTCTGTCACAGTTTCCGCATCTGTAAGAAGAGGCAGGTCCCGCAGTAAGTGACTGCATTTTATATCTGTGTCGCCTATCCTCAGTTTGTTGGATCAGATTGCGCTCAAAGAGCACTAGTACGTTTCGTACATCTCTTCTCCAGGAACATCTATCTGTTGCAACTCTTTCCCACATGTCTGGATCTATGCCAAGGGTTTTCATATCTTCTTTACACACAGCCCTATATCGCATTTGCCGGTCTCCCTGGCGTAGGAGTTAACGACTTTCTCCGTAATCCCGTATATCCACGTAGGGGAACACAGCTGCGCGAGATTCGGTAGAGGATCGCGTCACGTTGGTTACTTACGGGGGTATTTGAGCCGGTCGCTCAATAAGCAATGGCAAATTACTGAACGTAATCTTGCCAAGACATCAACAACAGTGGTAAAATACTGGTGTTGACAGCGATGTCCTGTAAATAGGATATCGAGAAAAAAAAAAGAAAAAAAATTATCGAATTTAGGGTCTTCCTGTTGGCCTCTTCCATGTGGCTAGTTCTGATATAGGAGATCTTTGGGGATTCGTTCATCCTCCATTCGAGATACATGGCCCAGCCACCGTAGGTGTCTCTGCTTGAGGACGGAGTGCACTATGGAAATATCTGCTTTTTCAAGCACGTGTTTGTTTGTTACAGGGTATTTCCACGATATGCCCAGGATACGTCTCAGACATCTCATATGAAAGGAATTTAACTTTCTCTCCGGTCGTGAGTACACGATCCAGGATTCAGACCCAAAGAGTAGTGTGCTAACAACACAAGCTTTATATACTTGAACTTTTGTACTCCCTGTTAGTCTAGTATTCTCCCAAACTCTTTTAGTTAGCCTGGAAAGTGTTGTGGCTGCCTTTCCAGTGCGTCTGTCGATTTCTGTCTCTCATGAAAGATTATCTGATATTGTCGACCCCAAATACCCAAACTCATGGACAACCGTAATTAGAAATTTTGATTGATGGAGGCGCACCCGCATCTTGTTCCATCACTTGTGTTTTATTTAGGCTGATGGTTAGCCCAAAGTCTTTGCAGGCTGCAATAACATGTATATAATTGTTAAATGGATGTAAACAGTATCACAAACACAAACACATTATGTTTTTTTTTCTTCTTTCAGGAATGGGTTGAAGTGTTGTCGGATGACTTTCGAAGACTGGCCATCACAAAGGAATTTGTTTCAGCAGCCGCGTTGGACTCCAAGAATTACACTGAGAGTCTGCGCAATCTGAGCAGTATTCTGAACAAAAGCATGTGTTACTTGGAGCAGTTATCAGATTATAACAAACTAGAGCTCAGTCATGACATCTCAGCGGCTGTTGTCCCTCGAATGTACAAGAACATGACCCAAGTACTGGCAGACAGAAGAAACTGCGTTATCCTCAGAGATGTCCTCGGCCTCGTAGCGGACATGAAGAAAGTGTATAATAAAGTGAAAAAGACTGGAAAACGTAAAGTGCATAAAGTGAAGAAGGCGGGAAAACAAGTGTAACAGTTTGTTGAAAATGTTTTTGTGGATTTGATGATACGCAACCTTAGATCTGAGCAATTATATATACAAATGTGTGTATGTGTGTGTATGTGCATCCGTGTGCGAATGTTACTTTTATCTTAAGCAACTGATTGTGAAAACAAATATGTGAATATTTATGTCTTGAAATGCATTTTGTAATGACCTTTTACATTCCTTTTCAGCAGTGAGATTTACTGTGATGATATAACTGCCTTAAAATTATCTTCATATCAATAGGTCTTTTAATTGATAAACACATACTTCCAGGCATTACTTTAAAATACTTGTGTATTCTTCACTTATATTGTAGTGATAGCAATGAATGCATTTAATCCATGAAAATAATCAATAAATTCTTAGCCAATATTTCTAGTATCAAAATACACACTTGAGCGTGGTTCCTAGGACACAGTGATGCGGAATACTCTGATTATCTATGATCCACGACCGGGGCTAAGGGATGGGATGATAATAAAAAGGATGATTATTTCATACATTCAAACTAATCGAAAATTGGTTTGAGGCCAGTCAGCTTTATGGTAAACAAACGTTCACACTGCAGGGGGAAAAAATAATATCAGCCAAAATGCAACCAACCATGAACTGGCCTGCAAAGGACATGTTTGAGCTGGTAGTCAGTCTATACTTCAACTGGTGTCTGTAAAGGTAAAAGAAGAAAGCGTAGAGGAAGAAAAGGAAAAAAAACAAAAAAAACAATGAATCCTTCGTGCATGTATATTACCGTAAAGGATTAAAGATTAATTAATTAATATTAATTGTGGTGAACATCGGAACTTTTTGTATCTTTGTAATGATGACAAATCGACTGTGAACAAGCAGTTGGAAGAAGAAACAGTGCCCCTGTTTTGTGGATATAGAGAAAAGAATAAAGCGAATTTTATTGACACGTGAAATGATTAATAAAGAAACATTAGATAGGCTAAAAATGACTTCAATGCAAGGGTAGATAAATACGCCAGTCTCATCTTCATCATCTCATCTCATCATGTAACCTACTTGCATGGCCAAACCATTTGACTTGCTGCCTTCTAATAAAATCTAGTGCAGCTATAACCCCCAATTTAGTCCTAATTTCTTCATTTCTGATCCTATCTCTTCTTGATACATTGAGTATTCGTCTCAGGAATCTCATGTTACGCTATAGTGAAGTCACCAAATGTTATAAAACCTTGCTGAAAATGACACTTGTAGGAAATGTAGGCCACAAACGAGTGAGAAGAAGACAGTGGTTGTTAGGGGGTTAAAGTAAACTGGATAAAATGACGACATAAACACTAGGGGAAGAGAATGTGTCAGTGTTTTGTCTTGGCAAGAACATCAGGGACACCTTATTGACAGACACTAGCCTTCATTGTGGAACTCAAAGCTGATATAGTCTATTGCTGCCAAGACGCAAAATCGCACACTCTAAAATAAGGACATAGGTGCTTATTTACCGTAGTAAGTCGTTATTGTTGGCAGTATATCATTAAATGACTGCATTTATTATTGATGATTACATTTTATGTGTGAAAATCTACGCATTTCATTGTGAAAATAAGAAGTGCCTTTATCCGTTTGTTTACTCCGATCCTTTGACCTTCTATCATTTTCTGTTGTGAATATTTGAAATGTTCTGGTGTCTGACTACCACAATCATGTGTTTGTTCTATTCTAGTATATATTGAAAAAGGTATAGTGTACGAAGCTTAGACAGCGAAACTTGTTAAGTACTACACTTGATGATGATGATGAATAGATTCACAAATGTGAAACAGTTAGAGACATTTTTAACTGAACATTTCTATGTTAATGCATTATTTCAAGATACTGAAATGAAAATAATATGTAGTGTATATGTTTATTTACAGTGGAAAAACGAAGAGTGGTAATCTGTTGTTAGTGTCTCACTATTCGTAACAACTCGGCGTAAGGCTAATTGTATGTACTGTGTACACGAAACGTTAGTACGAATTATTCGAATCGTAAAATACATGTATATACAATTTTTATATTATATTTATTATAACAGATAAATATCTACTTATCTTTTAAAGTATATGGCAAGTATGAAAACTGTTTATTTCTTATTTGTTGGGGGTAATTTTTATGTTCTTTGAGTTTTCATAAATTGTAAAAATGCAGCGATCAGTTTTTTCAATTTGATGCATGTTTATGGACATTGAAATTGTCACACACTTTGAGTGCCTTGGTCCAATAGTCACAATATTGGAGACTGTTAAAACAAGGCATTGGTAGGCTGGCCATAGCAATGCAGATATTAAGCAGCCTACGACATAACACCAATAGAAAAATTTAACTTTTCTAGAAAGTACATCGTTCCTGTGACAACAGACGAATGTGAGTCATGGATCTTTCCTAATAGCTGAAGAAGAAAATCAGAAGTTTGAACCAAACTGTTGCAGAACAATCCTCAGGCTATCGGGAGTCAAAAGGAGAAAAACACTGACAAATCATATGATTTTGACATCGACAAAAACTGGCTCACCGACACTATCTCGTCCTTCAAGCTGAGATACTTTGACCATACTAAACGGCACTGTGGTGTGGAAAGAATAGTCGTGAAAGATATGGTTGGCTGATGAAGAGACAGGTGTGGACCAGCACGAAAATGGACACAGTCGTTTAATGACAACTTGGGCAGGAAGCAGGAAGATGCACTATTTAGGGGAGCTGGCAATGGATCGGATATCTTTCCGGCTAGCCGTGATGAGAGCGGCACTCTATAAAGGACCAGCTACGTGATGATAATGCACGATTATCGAAAGACTATTTGAAGTGTATAACATAGAGAAAACTTAGTAAACAGTTTAGCAAAATTCCCGGAGAGTCTAGGCAATACTGGCCTGAAATATTTGATTCTCTGTATTTGGAAGAGAATATTTTAACGTTTTACTAGTAGTTCAAGAGGGATAACTCCACTGCTTGCAATTTTTATCTTAAGTCATCAGCTGCCTTATAAATACATGTTTTTCTATATTAACTTTGTATATTTGTATAAACTGCATTTTAGTATCTGCATTTTTCATATTTACCATAATCTATCGTAATTTGTATAAGAATATCATCAATTGACTGCATAACAATATGAATGATTACATTTTATTGCGTGACATTCTATGAATCCCTTTGTATAATTCAGAAGTGTCCTTGTCTCTTTGTTTACTCGGATTTTCGACCCACTAAAGAATTACAAATAATTTTGTGTTGTAAATATTTTGTATTTTCTGGTGTCTGACTACCACAACTATGTCTTTGTTCTATTTTAGCAAATACGGAGAAATATTATGAAACATTCAACAGTGTATAAGCAGAGATAACAAAACATGTTCAACACTCTGAAACTGATAAATAGATTTTTGAAAAAGGACACAGTTAGACCATGTTGAAATGTGGCATTTCAATGGTTGTCACAATTTTCTATCACGTCTTTATAAGAAACAACTTGCATTTTGCTTGTACAAACAATCATTTGCGATCTATGTTATGGGTTCCCGACTGTTTATTTTATGCTTGCATGTACCTGTTATTGTGTCAGATTCTTACTTTAGAATATGTACTCGTATTTTATTTATAACTTTTATACATTTATGGTACTCTAAGTAAGAGTACTATAAATCTATGCTCTTCATTTTTTGCATTTTCTCGTCTAATGTAGTTTTATTTCAGTCCAGTTTGTTTCTGAATAGCGTTTTTAGTATTATCATCATTATCATCACCACAAGACCACAACCACCGCCGTGGCCACCACGACCACCACCACCGCTATCGTAACGATCACTACCACCACCACCCTCTTCGCAACCATGACTATCACCACCACCACTATCTCAATCACATCATCCACTGCCACCCTCCCAGTTGTTTTCTCCTCATGACATGTCCATATACGAAACCCTAATTTGTACCACTGACATTAATTGCTTAATTTAAGATGCTATTTTTATAATCTATTATCATAAAAATGCAAACATAAAATAAACAGTACTGGGCAAGAACCGGGAAAATGACCTGTTACTATACATTTACTTCTGGAAAACATCGACAATGGAACAAAAACGATATTCTGATACATATAGTACAATCAAGTATTTACAACATGTGCATCACTACAAGACGAGCGGACAGACATTACGATCAACACAGCACATCGTGGGCCACAAGAAGTGCAGATAAGACATCGTGACTCATAATTATGATTGACGTGTCCGAAAATAATGTTTTGGGAATTTCAGAACATCTTCGTTATTAGAGATATTTGTGTTAGAGATTAACTTTCCAACTACAACAAATGAAAGTGTTTAATATAAATGTTGTTGTGAAGGGAAAATGAAGCATTTATATATCGTCCTTTTATAAATCATTTATATAATTTACGCATAGTTCCTATGCCAACATCCGGTTATGAGACATGGACCATTTCTCAACCAATAAAGAAGAACGTAGGGAGGGACTTGTGAACTTAAATGTTACTGTTAAATGTAAATTCATTCTTTATTTTTATGGGTGGACGTTAAATACAGGGAGCCGTCGTAGAGTACGCCTGCCTGCCGGCCCGGTAGTCATGTGTTCGAATCCCTTCAATGCGGGGATCCTAGGACGACTCAGCCTAAACTTGATACCAGAAAATGCCATGTAAAGTAAATGCGACATCAGCTATCGAGTGTTGATTGGACTATTAAAACCAATACCAAATAAACCTCAAGTCGTAGAAAAGGGTCCTTTACTTTTGACTTAATTTAAAGTAAACTTACGAATTTAATGAATACGGCGAGGCCTAACGGATTGACAAACAGGGACTAATCAAAGCCTTATTAGAATTCAAGAATCGAATTAATCAAAACGAAAATTCGAGCCATACCAAATTATCATTAGTACCCGCATTAAATATAAGACAATTTAAAATCCCATTTTGATAATCAAAATACTATTTTTGTTTGTTCGTTTGTTTGTTTAGTCGATGGATCAACATCACGGCACACGGGTGCAACCCATAAGTGCTCCGTTCTCCTCCTAACTAAAATCGAGTCTGGAGAAACTCAGCTCAGTGCACAAACTCCGTAGCACCACCGAGGATCCTGAAAATACTTTGGGTACATTTTTAACTCGAAATTTTGCCCGGTCAGCGCCGTTAGGCTACTCTTTTTCGATTTCCAACTGCCAAGGGATTATTTACGTGCGCAACAATACATATACTATTTTTATGTACGGTAATCAAAATAAATATTAAACATTTATATAGGCATTTAAAATTGACGTTTTACGTGTTACTTTTATTAGTTGATATAATCATAGGGTATATCTTGCATTAATAAGAGATATAACATTATGTACACTGTGATTTATGCAGCCTTTGATAAAATAAACTCTAGAACTATTAAGAGTTAGAATCTTCACAACAACAGGTAAAGAATTCCTTGTAAGAGAAAAGAAAATTTCTTGTTTATATTTGGCACAAATTATGTTTATCTTTGTGTGCCTTACTAATAGTTAGTAATATTTTGAGCACATATTTGACATTTTGTTTCCAGATACCGATGTGTGTTGATTAAGCGCTTACTGGAAAATTATTTATGTTTTTGTTTGATAAAATAAAGTTTTTAAGTGTTGGTTTGAATTGTTGCTTTGTTCAGATATACGACATGTTATTAAGAAAATATGCTTAGTAGTCAAAACAATCAAAAACAATGTACCATAATTATCATCATCGTGTGCCATGCCGATGACTATGTGCTGTCATGATATATCATTTCAGGCGATCACCAATCTTGGATCAGTTCTGTGTTCTTATCTTCATTGTGCACTGTGGTAAAGTCATCTAGATATTTATCTTACTGTCTTTCCCTGCCTCTTTTCCATTAAAACAATCCAGTTGTCACAACGCTGTCAAGTTAATTTCTTCACATAACGTGCCCCACCCCCACCCCCAAATAAATTATTTCTCAAAGAATTTTATATGTTTCACTTGCTTTTTGAAGTACTCTCTTATTTCGTTTTCGTTTAGGTCCATGGCGTTCTTTGCATTCTTCAGAACCACACTTCCCATTAGCTGTTTCTCAGCTTGTTTGCTCATTGTCTGTGTTCCCCAATAGCCTACAACATAAAGAGAAAAAGAAAAAAAAAACTGTCATAGAAAATCAGAGATGAAAAAGACGTCGGCGACCGCCGATGACCATCATAGCCACAAGACACATATTAGTATAGGCAATGATTGACAGGCATGGAAGACAATGTGAAATCAATACATGTCTGAGAACACACTCATAAGTATGACATATTATTTAGTCCGAAGACCGGTATTCATTTTCTGAACGTATTACTCCCTTATTACAAACTCATGACCTGCACATTATTGTACCCTTGGGGAAATATTGTTGTGGTATTCCCTTGACTTCCACATGCACATTGGAGGTTCGTGGCCACCATTTTTGACAACATGGTATGGCCTGAGCTTTCAAGCACTGTAGAAGTCAATAACACAGTATACATGTATATGTAAGGTATGCTTGCCTATCGACCCGGTGGTCAAATGGGAACCAGGAAATATCCATTGAAGTAAAGGCAGCCGACTTGATACTGACCACATAACCCTTCAAGTGCCGACTTGTCTACACACATTTGGAGTTATCACCATATATTCAATAGCATCAAGACGTCTAAAATCATTCTGTACATTCCCCTTCTTACATCTAATATATCTTATAATGTTGTGTCAGGTATCTATATATGCTTTATGAGCATATCAAAAACACCACTTAACACTTGTTGTACATTAGATACCTACAGGATAACGTTACATACTGTGGTGAAGTCTTCTAGGTATTTATCTTATTGTCTCTCCCGTGTTCTTTCAAATAAAAAAAAAATCGAATTTTCAACAACTCAACTCGACTCAACTGGATAACGAATTGTTATGTGTCTTATCCTATTTATATTTAGAATTGAATAGTGACTTTAATACTGCACACAGTTATTGTATGGTGCAGAAACACGGATAATGAAGAAACAACGACATGTAAGTTCAAGTTGTCGAAATGTCACCATATATAAGAAAGTGAAGGTTGTCGTGGCAGACAAAGAACACACACAAATAGAGACAGGAACAAAAAAATTACTGAATGAGATAAAGGTCAGATAATTAAGTCACTTCAGTCATGTAAAGAGATGTTATTAACACATGTTTTCTTCTTCTGCCTTTTGTCCTCCAAAGGAGCACAGACCTTCAGCCAGCTTGCGCCAAGACGTCCTTTACTTTGCTATCTCTTCTCTTTCAGCCCTCCCCCGTTATGTCTTTCACCCCCCCCCCCCCCCCCGCCATGTCATGTCTTTTTTAAATCTCTGTATCAAATGCTCTTCTCCATATGTTCTTTGGTCTCCCTCTATTTCGTTGGCCTGTGGGTTAAAGACAAGGGACTGTCTAGTGATGCGGGTTCTATCCCATATGGCTCGGTTTCTTTCCGTAGGGTGGCCCACTGTGCATGTCAAGGACGGGAAGTCAACATTTATGTCCAGCTGACCGACGTGAGGAATCACTCAATAGCACTGTTAGAAGTCGCGTTGAACCTCTTAGTCAAGTGTGGACCATAAACACGCAGGACAGAGGGTGTTTTAGATTCTTACATTAGATCGTTCATGCGGACATCACAACTGGTAAAGATGAGGGTCCAGATCATGTGCGAGGTGTGATATTCATTGGCACAGGAACGGAGCATAATGGGGAGACCCTTTGCGTGAAGTTGGGACCACGACTAACTAACCATAGTATCATTTATTAAATACTTTTCTAGTTCTGAGGTTTCGGTTTTTAATTGATAACCAAGAATAGTGAATCCCTTTACTCCCGCAAAAGGGAGTTGCGTGTCGCGCGTGCCTAGCACATCTGAGTATTGGCCCAATGGTAATGTGTTTGAATACCCATTGTTCTTGGCCTTTTGTAATACTGACTTGGGCTACCTAGTTGACCCAGCCTACAATAGGTCCCACGAAATGCTCTATGAAGTACATGTGGGCGGTGTGATACTGACCATTTTAATCATACAGTGTCGACTGGTTTAAAACATGGCACTAGCATCATACACCTAAAACTTCTCATTGTGCGAAAAGAGGTCCTTTACTTTACCATATACCTGATACATTTACCTGCTTGCTTATTTATCTATGTTTTCCATCAATTGTTAATACTTGTTGGTTCGCTGGTTGTGATTGCTTACTGGCCTCCTTGCTTAGATATCTATGTTTTCCATTAATTGTTAATATTTGTTGGTTCGTTGGTTGTGATTGCTTACTTACCTACTTGCTTAGATATCTATGTTTTCCATCAATTGTTAATATTTGTTGGATTGTTGGTTGTGATTACTTAGTTACCTACTTACTTACTTATCTATGTTTTCCATCAATTGTTAATATTTGTTGGATTGTTGGTTGTGATTACTTAGTTACCTACTTACTTACTTATCTATGTTTTCCATCAATTGTTAATATTTGTTGAATTGTTGGTTGTGATTACTTAGTTACCTACTTACTTACTTATCTATGTTTTCCATCAATTGTTAATATTTGTTGGTTCGTTGGTTGTGATTGCTTACTTACCTACTTGCTTAGATATCTATGTTTTCCATCAATTGTTAATATTTGTTGAATTGTTGGTTGTGATTACTTAGTTACCTACTTACTTACTTATCTATGTTTTCCATCAATTGTTAATATTTGTTGAATTGTTGGTTGTGATTACTTAGTTACCTACTTACTTACTTATCTATGTTTTCCATCAATTGTTAATATTTGTTGAATTGTTGGTTGTGATTACTTAGTTACCTACTTACTTACTTATCTATGTTTTCCATCAATTGTTAATATTTGTTGGATTGTTGGTTGTGATTACTTAGTTACCTACTTACTTACTTATCTATGTTTTCCATCAATTGTTAATATTTGTTGGATTGTTGGTTGTGATTACTTAGTTACCTACTTATTTACTTATCTATGTTTTCCATCAATTGTTAATATTTGTTGGTTCGTTGGTTGTGATTGCTTACTTACCTACTTGCTTAGATATCTATGTTTTCCATCAATTGTTAATATTTGTTGGATTGTTGGTTGTGATTACTTAGTTACTATTACTTACTTATCTATGTTTTCCATCAATGTTAATATTTGTTGTTCGTTGGTTGTGATTGGCTTACTTACCTACTGCTAGATATCTATGTTTTCCATCAATTGTTAATATTTGTGAATTGTTGGTTGTGATTACTTAGTTACCTACATACTTACTATCTATGTTTCCATAAATTGTTAATATTTGTTGAATGTTGGTTGTGATTACTTAGTACCCTACTTACTTACTTATCTATGTTTTCCATCAATTGTAATATGTAGGTTCGTTGGTGTTGATTGCTTACTTACCTACTGGCGTAGATATCTATGTTTCATCAATTGTTAATATTTGTTGAATTGTTGGTTGTGATTACTTACCTACTTACTTACTTACTTACTTATCTATGTTTTTCATCAGTTGTTTATATTTGTTGGTTTGTTGGTTGTGATTACTTACCCGCTTACTCACCTATCTATATTCTCCATCAATAAGTTAATATTTGTTAGTTTGTTTGTTGTGATTACTTATTTACCCACTTACTTACTTATCTATATTTTCAATCAATTGTTAATATGTGTTGGTTTGTTGGTTGTGATCACGTACTTACCTACTTACCCACTTACCCACTTACTTACTTATCTCTATTTTTTCATCAATTGTTACTATTTTTTGGTTTGTTGGTTGTGATTACTTACTTACCAACTTATTTACTTAT
>JACEFZ010017692.1:600000-605000 GCA_014155875.1 Cepaea nemoralis
TGGTGCAAGAGAAACCCTCATGGATGTGAAACGTGGTCGTAGGGAAAGATAGACTCGGAGTTTGAATGACATGTGACCAGGTCTTACAACGAGGTTCGAAGACAGGTCACCCTGCTAGGAAGAGACCTAAGAGGTTGAGGCAAACTGCTATGGACCAGCACATCCCTGAGATTATTATCTCACTTGTATATAACCAGTGGGACCTCTGAGAAGACATCGCGAGTCTGTTTTAGGGGTGTCTTGTTGTTCATGCGTCGAAGTACACATGTTCATGCAGCGAGGCGCTGCCGTTAAATGGAGGTGACAGGTTCGAATCCCGGTCGGTAACTATAGCTTTCAATTGTTATGTTGTCTAGTGCATCCCCTAATCCTTACTTCTTTCTACTGTAAGCGCCAAACAATAACAGAGTGTTTATTTACGAACTGTCTTACTGGCCTTAAAGTTGATAATTATCTTGGATGCAAGCACATTATACGAGAGGGATTTAAATGAAAACATTACATGTTTTTTTGTGTGAATATATTTCGAAAAAGTATTTCGATTGGGGTGGGGTGGATGGGTGGGGGAGGGGGTGAGGTTAATTGCGTTCGCGCTTAAACTTCCTCTGCGCTGGCTGTGCGTACGCGTAGTGGGTTCATTTCAAACCCCTGTCAGCTGGATTTAAGCGTTGACTTCTCGTTCAGAAAGCACTGGCAAATTACTGAACATAAACTTCTTTGCAAATCAATATACGGTTGATTACAATGTCCTGCAAAGAATATCTACCGCACCTAATATAATATCTTAGCACTAGTAAGCGGAAGCATACCGGTATTTACAGGTGACAAAAAATAATATTTACATATTAACTGAAATCTATTGAGGACAGCCAAATAATAAATATGGAAATATTACATGCTTTTATTTGACTATTATTTATATTTAAATCCGAATGAAAAGCCAAAAGCTAAACACAACGACTTTTAATAGTTTCCTGTAAATATGGCGAATCACCATTAAAGAGCGGAAGTAGCAACAGGATGAACGGAAGGTCATGCGTAGACACTGACTTCCGGCGGCATGGAAACTTTGCGTCAGATAATAAACTACGGGGGAAGATCGACGGAGTGACAGGAATCGGATCCCATCTATGACACCTGGGTACACACTAGAGACATGGTGATGAATTGAAATGGATGTTCGCGGGAATAAAGCTGGTATCCGGGGAATCTGTTGGTAATTGATTGGAATGCAAGATGTGAACACCTGATTTCTGGCCACAATATTGACACTAATACGGCAACGTATTTGGAAGTAATATCTCGGTGAGACAGACAGACAGACAGACAGACAGACAGACAGACAGACAGATAGATAGATAGATAGATAGATAGATAGATAGATAGATAGATAGACAGACAGGGAGAGTGAGAAACAGAGAAAGCGGGATAGAGTTAGAGAGAGAGAAACATAGAGAGACAGACAGAGAGAGATAGAGAAAGAGAGACAGATAGAGAGAGAAACAGAGAGAGACAGAGAGAGAGATAGAGACATAGACAGAGTGAGAAACAGAGAGAGACAGGGATAGAGAGAGCGACGCTATGTCTTTATTCTCGTGTTCAAAGTGTATGGTATTTATATCTTGTTTTATTATGCTGAATTATATTGATCTAGTTTTCCTTCTATGGAGCCACAGTAGCGCAATGTTACTTCGTTTTCCAGCCGGCTTGGTGGTAATGTATTCAAATCTAGTTGAATTAGGGGCTGCTTTTAAAAACTGCCCTCGACTCCCAGGTATCAATCAATCATGTGCCATGCCGGAAAGCGTGGCCACTCATGACTCGCCATTTCACTCTATCACCAGCATCGTGGATCAGCTCAGTGTTCCTGTCTCGTCCATGCTATGTGGCCAAGCCATCCAGGTATTTTCCTCTCGGTCTTCCTCTTGGTCTGTTCCCTTCGATCTTGCCAGTTGTCACTAAGTTCTCCAATCCATTTCTTCTCATAACATGTTCAAAAAATTGTGACTGTCTACGTCTAATTTCTCTAATCAGTTTACGATTTTCATTTGTCTCCTGTGGTACTTGGTCATTGGTTTTTCTGTCTGTCCATGGTATTCTTTGCATTTTCCTCAGAAACCACATTTCTGCAGCCATCAGATGTTTTTCAGCTTGACTGCACATTGTCCAAGTTTCACATCCATACAAAAGAACAGGCTCTATATATCCCCTCAACACTCTTTTTCTCGTTTCAATTGACATCTTTTTATTGGTCAGAATGTTTTTCATCTTGCTAATGTTATGACTGTTCCGAAATAATTGTACCGATTCACTTGTTGAAGCATATTGCCATTTACTTGTATATTACATTGTGGTACTTCGTTCTTCCTAGTGATGACATTAATCTGGGTCTTCTTACAATTTAATTCCAACCCCAGCTGCTCACTGTGTACAACAACCGCGTCTACTAATTGTTGTAGATCTTGTGCATTGTCTGCAATCAATACTGTATCAGCTGCATATATAATATTATTGATGTTTCGTCCTACAATGCTGATTCCATTTATATCTTCTACATTTCTGCAAATATTTTCACTGTATAGGGAAAAACGATCTGGAGACATTACACATCCCTGCCTAACACCTCTCTTAATAGGTTAATAATATTATCCCACATCATTATCAATCCTTATGGCAGCTTGTTTCCAATTTCTTTGGGATTGCAATAAATACAGAGTTACATAATTCAGAAGGTATATCTCCAGTATCATATAATGTGTTCAGCAGTCTGGTGACTTGCTCTAGTCCAAATTCTTCTAAAGCTTTAATAATTTCTGTTGTGATATTATCTGCACCGGGGGCCTTGCCAGATTTCATATGCTTAAGAACATTTCGAACCTCCATCTTCAAAATTGGCGGTCCTTCATTATTAAATCTAATATCATACTGTTCCTCTCTGTTATCATTATAAAGGTTTTTCACATAATCTGTCTATACATGTAGAATCTGATCTTTTCCTATTATGATTTTGCCATCTTTAGTTTTTAGACAGCCTGTTGATGTACTTGTTCGTTTATTAGTAAGTTCCTGAATTCTTTTATGCACTAATTTGGTATTTTGACTGGTGTGTTGGTTTTCAATGTCTAAGCACTTTTCCTCAAGCCATGCTTCTTTTGCCTCCTTACATAATATTTTGACTTGTCTGTGAATTTCTTCATATTTGGCAGAATTATTTTTGTTGAGTCTTCTTGTTTCCATTAGGTGTAAAATTTCTTCTGTCATCCATTTCTTACGACCCACCTTCTTTAATTTTGGAATAGTTGTTTCTGCAGCCAAACTGATTGAATTCTTCAACATTTCCCATTGATCATCCACATCCTGGAATAATATCTCTAGATCAGACAATATATCAAATCTGTTCTGTACTTCTATGTTGAATTTGTTTTGTATTTCCTTGTCATTACTCAATGTACACAAATCATATTTAGTGTTTCCTGTTATATACTTGACTTTCTTCAACTTTATCCTCAGTGTTCCTGTAAGTAGTCTGTGGTCACTATAACAATCAGCACTGGGAACTGTTTTTGCTATTGTTAGTGCGTTTCTAAATCTTCTGCTAATCAGAATGTAGTCAATCTGGTTTCTGATCCTGCTATCAGGACTCCTCCATGTCCATAATCTTCTAGGGTGTTGCTTAAACCAGGTGTTTCCTACAATCATTTCCTGTTCTTTTGCCCACTCTACGAGTCTGTATCCTCTTTCATTTCTCTCTCCTAAACCATAGTTTCCTACTGTGTATCTATCACATCGATTTCCTACTTTTGCATTGAAGTCCCCTATTATGATGTTTATTTCTGAATTTTTACATTTCTTTAAGGCAGACTCTATGTCATTATAAAATTCCTCTACACTATTTTCACTGGATTCTCCTGTTGGGGCATATACTTGAATAACATGTATGCTAAAAGGTCTGCCACTCAATTTAACTAGTAGTACTCTGTCCGACACGGCCCAATATCCTTGAACAGATTTTGATGTTATCCGGTCCAAAATAATTGCCACTCCCCTTTGTCGATCTTCACCTCCAGAATTAATAATCTTAAAATCTTCATCTATCTTGATGCCTGCTCCTGTCCATCTCGTTTCGCACCTCCCTAAAATATTAATTTTTTCTCTTTCTATTTTCTTGTTTTATGTTCTCTAATTTGTCGTCGTCTTTTAACGTCCTAGCGTTCCATGTTGCTAATTTTAATGTCTCTGTCCTTGTCTTGCGATGATCAGTCTTAAGGCGAATAATAATTTACTATGCATTTTTAAAGAGGTAGTTTGCCGGTGCTTTTCTCTATGGCAGTAACCGCACTGTTCGTTTGACTGCAGCCATGGCAGTAACCGTACTGGTCGTTTGACTGCAGCCATTGTCTCACGAAAGAGATTCTCTGCCTGCCGTCACAAAACTTTTGACCATAACAAACAAATATCTGTCGGCTGCCCTTAAAATTTCAACCACCACCTGCCTTCCGTGGCTTCTTTTGAACACTTCCAATAAACGAATACGAAATAACATCACATAATCCACAGGCAAACACTAAACAGCGTCTCTCCGAAGAATAAACGCATCACTTCGTCGCCATTTTACCGGAAGTACAGGTATATGAAGCCTAAAATAGGTAACCGGTCTGGGAAGTATTGGCGGGAAGGTTTCCCACATCACCCATAAAGTACCGTGCGGTTGATACACATATAGACTAGTACTACTCACCCAAGACGGCTTTAGGCACGGAAGAGGGTCAATTACCTTTGGTTATTCTGCCTAAGATTAGGAACGGGATTGCGATGGAGAAGGTTTGGGGTGTGCTTTCTGTTTTGGGCCATTGTATTGACTTAGTTGTGTAATCTCTTGTCGCCGCGCGTAGATTTTTATTTTTGCGTTCGGTCCCTTTGAATTCAAGCGTAGTCTATACACGTACTTCTAGTATACCGGGATGACTTTTGCGTGTGTATTAGCTTTTCCTGTTATCAGT
>JACEFZ010017692.1:610000-680000 GCA_014155875.1 Cepaea nemoralis
AACGAACGAACGAACGAACGAACACACACACAGCCACACACACACACACAAGTTACCTCTAGACTTGTAAGATGGTGTCTGATGGTACTTATATAATAAAAGAAGAAATTTGTAAAACATCGCATGGTGAGCTGCACGGTACTGAATGAGATAGGCAGGCTTATACAGTAAATAAACACATGACAGGAAGTCAAATATGGCACATTTCGCAATAACAATAGTGCAATATGGTTCTGTTCCAAATGGTTATGTCCTAACAGTAATCTCCATACAGTTAGCTACTAACAGTAATGTCCCAATAGTTATGCCCAAACAGTTATGTCGCAACAGTTATGTCTGAACTGCTATATCCAAATATGTTCTGTCCAGACTATTGTGTCCAAACAGATATATTCACGTTGGTTATTTACAAACAGTTATCTCCAAACAGTAATTAATGTCCAAACAGTTATCTCCAAACAGTAATTAATGTCCAAACAGTTATCTACTAACAGTAATGTTCAAATAGTATCTTTCAAACAGTTGTCTTTAAACAGTTATGCACAAACGGATATGCCCAAACAGTTATCTCCGAACAGTTATCTTATATGTATATATTATTACCATATCGTCACCATCCAAGCAGTTATCTTCAAACCGTTATGACCCCCCTCTGCTGTGTGTCCACCGTGACGAGGTAGAGGGGCTTGTGCGTCCCAATGACCCCAAGAGCTATGCCGACGGTAGCACAGCTACTGGTAGGGCCACCCATGTCGGACAGGTCAAGGGAGAGGGACCAGACGAAGAGACACACAAACCTGCTGCCTTGTAGGTAGACTGGGGACAGTCAAAGGCTAGGGAAAGCACCCCAAATACATGCTTGTCGAAATCGGATGCACTGAGCCACAGGCTTGACAAAGCAGTGCAACGTGAAACCTGCTGCCTTGTAGGTAGACTGGGGACAGTCAAAGGCTAGGGAAAGCATCCCGAATAAATGCTTGTCGAAATCGGATGTACTGAGCCACAGGCTTGACAAAGCAGTGCAACGTAACTTAATTCATGATGTCACAAATCAAAATTAATCGATATGGTGCTAATCCCGTGAAGTCCCATCAGGCGGTGATAGTGCCGGGCCCCCTGCCTCGAGGGGGTCCACCCATGACTACTGGTGGTCACCTTCCCCTGTGCTGTGGAGTCAAGGCACAGAGGAGTAGGTTAAGAGCTATTGACCAAATACCCCGGACACTCAACATACTACAGTGGAATGCCGAAGGAGTTTACAAGAAGAAAGACTCCCTAACACAGCGTCTTCATAAAGATAGAATAGATGTGGCATGCATTCAAGAGACACACCTCAACGCCAATCACAAATTCTCAGTCAGAGGATATCAGGCCACACGTTTCGACCGCGAAGGACACAAAGGAGGAGTTCTAATACTTACACGAAATACAATACCTTGCAGCGAAGTATCTGTGATCTCTAACAACCAAACGGAAATTATAGGTGTTGATATAATGATAAAGGACGTGAAAATAAGAATCTACAATCTGTATAGCCCAGCAGATAAGGATCTTACACTCTCAAACATGAAAATAACTGACACAAACTGCATTATTGTCGGAGACTTTAATAGCCGTTCAGAAAGATGGGGATACCCAGATACTGACAAAAGAGGAGATGAATTGGAGGACTGGGAAATAGACTCAAATCTCCATCTACTCAACAAAGCGGATGACACACCGAGCTTCTACTCCAGAAGATGGCTTACCACTTCTACTCCAGACTTAGCTTTCTGCACAGGAGACATCCTCCACAAAATTGATCGCCATGTGCTGGACCAATTAGCAGGTAGTGACCACAGACCAATCAAGCTTGAAATGAATATGGAGTATGTTCCACAGGAGCAAAAGCCCTTGCCCCGCTGGAATTACAAACGAGCAGATTGGGACAGATTTGCCATACTAACAGACAAATATTGTGAAAACATAAATACACGATATGGCAACATAAAGCAAATGGTGGAAAGTCTAAACAGAGCAATAATACAGGCAGCCACTGAGTCCATTCCAAGAGGAGCGAGGAAAAATTACAAACCATACTGGACTGAAGAACTACAAAGTTTGGAGGACAAAGTTGAAGATGCCAGGAAGACAGCAGAGAGAGAACAAACAATTGAAGCAAACATCTCTCTCAAAGCCATCTCAGCAAAATATAAAAGAACAGTAAATCAAACAACAAGAGATTGTTGGAGGGAAAAAACAGAAAACCTGAATTTTGACAGGGATGGAAACAAACTATGGAAACTAGTGAAAGCCATGAACAATGAAGGACCTAGAAACAAACAAATAACAATTAAACAAGGAAATGCCTTGCTTACAGGCAAAAAGGCTGCAAATGCACTAATGGAACACTATGCAAATGCAAACCACATTGATATTACAACCGAACAGAAGAAAGCAATCAAAGACAAACAGATACATCATAGAAATAAAGAGACAGCGGCAGAATATATGATGGCAAATCTAACAATGGAAGAAATGGAACAGGCAATGAATACCCTAAAAAAGAAGAAATCACCAGGAAAGGATGGAATCACAAATGAAATGCTAATAGGACTAGGCACCAAGGCAAAGAAGAAACTACTAGCAGTCCTAAATAACAGCTGGAAGAGAGGAATAGTCCCACAGGCATGGAAGGAAGCTATACTAATACCAGTCCCAAAGAAAGGAAAAGACCTGGAAGAACCAAATGGCTATCGACCTATCAGTCTACTTAGCTGTGTAGGAAAATTAATGGAACGCATTATCAATGGCAGGCTAACATGGCATCTGGAAGAAAACAAACTCTTAACACCACACCAAGCAGGATTCAGAAAATACAGATCCACTGAAGATCAAATAACCTATATAGCTCAGGAAATAGAGGATGCCTTCCAAGAGAAAAAGCACACACTAGCAGTCTGGATAGATTTAGAAAAAGCATTTGATAAAGTATGGAAGGAAGGACTGAAAGTAAAACTGCAAAACATGCATGTTTGTGGAAAAATGTATAAATGGATCAGCCACTACCTTGAGAACAGAACTGCCAGGACAAAAGTACAAGGACAAACAAGCAAAATGATGCTGCTGGAGCAAGGTGTCCCCCAAGGAGGAGTTCTTTCACCAACATTATTCCTAGCATATATAAATGACATCACAGAAAATTTTCCAGCCAGAGTACACACATCCTCCTTTGCAGATGACCTAGCCATATGGACATCTGAAGAATATATTAGTACAGCTAACAGCAGAATACAGCAAGCCTTATTAGCGCTAGAGGACTGGTCAAAATCATGGCTAGTGAAGATAAGTGAGGAGAAAACAACATGCACAGTGTTCTCCCTCTCAAATAAAACTCAGCAACCTAAGCTGGTATTGAATGGAAAAATATTGCGCCATGAAGAAAATCCAAATTATCTAGGAGTCACCTTTGATCGTCGCCTGACATGGAAGACACAGGTTGAGAAAAATCGAACAAGAGCAAGGCAGAGAATGGCAATCATGAAAAAGCTTGCTGGTACAACGTGGGGAGCAGATGAGAAAGTTCTCAAGAAGTTATATACTGGACGGGTGAGGCCAGTACTGGAATATGGCATTGCAGCTTGGGCAACAGCAGCTAAGTCAAACTTTAACAAAATAAGTAGAGTCCAAAACCAAGGAATGCGAATCATAACTGGAAGCCTGAAGACAACGCCTATTAATGAACTAGAAAAGATCACTTGTTTACAACCAATGCAGGATAGAAGAGATAGCAGAGCCCAGCAACAAGCAGAAAAATTTAGAAGATTGACAGACCACCCTATGTACAACAGATTTAATGGTTTTGGAAAGGGAAGACTGAAGCGTAGCAACTTTGTAGAAACTGCAAAACGAAGGATTAGGGCAGATCCTATACTTAACATATCAACAGTCAAGCCCATACACAATGCACACAAGTTCCCAGCTTGGAGACAGCAGCAACTGCCTGAGATGATAGAAAACATTCCTGGTATTGAGAAAAAGAACACTCAGCATGAAACCGAAAGAAGAGAAATAACCCTAAACTACATAAAAGAACATTACCCAAGCAGGAATTGGACCCATGCATATACAGATGGATCAGCCAAAAATTCAATAGAGAATGGAGGAGGAGGAATTCTCCTAAATTTAAAAAATGGAGTGAAAAAAAACACATTCAATGGCAACTGGAAAATTTTCAAGTAACTTCAAAGCGGAGGTAGAGGCTTTGAAAACTGCAGCAGAAATGCTCCTGATGGAGGAAAATAAAGAGAAGCAAATAGCTATCTTCACAGATGCAAAGTCAGCTGTCTCAATACTCAAGAGCAATAACAGCACAGAACTAACTGACCTAAGAGCAGCACTCCATGGTCTATGCCAGAAATCCAAAAAAGTTGTAATACAGTGGATCCCATCACATTGCAGTATACCTGGAAACGAAGAGGCTGACAGACTGGCAAAAGAGGGCGGACGACTACCACAGCCTGACATAGACATAACCTATAATGAGGCAAAGAGGTTGATAAAAAGCACTTATAGAACCAAATGGGAATCTGAGCATCCAGGCCATCAGAAGGATGATGCATATTACAAACTCGACCGAAGAGAACAAGTAGCAATCTTCAGACTCCGCACAGGACATAACAGGCTGAAATACCACTTGTTCAATAAACTAAAGATAGGAGATACCGATGAATGTAATTGTAGAACTGGAAAAATGACAGCAAAACATTTGCTGCAGGATTGCCCAACGTATGCAGAACAGAGAAAGATATTTTGGCCCACACCTGCTTCATTTGAGGACAAGCTCTATGGAGATATCAACAAGCTCAAGTTGACCGCAGCTTACTTTAACTACATACAGGTTGACATTTAAAGGTGCATGAAGACCCAGAGGCATGAAATGGAATATTGCTTGGATAGCAAATCCATTATGTGGAAAGTCCAAATCGAAAGCTCGCTGTGTGGGCTTCATAAAAGGTGGAAAAGTGTCCTAGTGGCACGAAATGGAATATTGCTTGGATAGCAAATCCGTTACGTGGAAAGTCCGAATCAAAAGCCCATTGTGTGGGCTTCATAAAAGGTGGAAAAGTGTCCTAGTGGCATGAAATGGAATATTGCTTGGATAGCAAATCCATTACGTGGAAAGTCCGTATCTAAAGCCCACTGTGTGGACTTCATAAAAGGTGGAAAAGTGTCCTAGTGGCACGAAATGGAATATTGCTTGGATAGCAAATCCATTACATGGAAAGTCCGAATCGAAAGCTCACTGTGTGGATGTCATCTGCAGACTGCATACTTCTGGTTTCCGGAAGAACAGCCTATGGTGAACGGAAGGCCCAATATACGGAAGTGAGGCTAAGCAGCCATGTGCAGGACGTGACGATTCCTTGGGTGAGCCCAGTACCAGAGCGCTATGTATCGGCTCTGCAATTATGGAAGCCTCCTTGGATGGCGGGGAATGCCCATGGTCTGCCCCTGCCTTCCCTTGAGGGCTGACCAGGATCTTTGGCTGTTCTATATGGACCAGCTGGGATGGGGGATAACACCACAACAGTGAGAGTCAAACGTCCTAAGAAACCCCCGGGAAGGTTAACCCGGTCAACAAATGCCCGCAGAAGTCGGATGTGTCGGCCTAACGGCGCAAGAACGCAGCTCTGCTGTAAACAGGCACAACGCAATCACATCCGAAAAAAAACTCCGGATGAACGAAGAAGAAGAAACCGTTATGACCAAACAATTATAACACGATGTCATCTGATTTTGTCATAACCTTAACTGCTGTTTTGCCAGGCATTGTTAACTTTAACATTTGACAAACTCTCTGAATGCTCATCCTGGTTAAACTCACTGGCTGCATATCGCAGAACAACGGTCTCATCCCTGTCTGCTGGAATGACTCTGAATTCTTTTTCAGTTCATCTGCCTCATGCTCTCATCATCAGCATCAGCATCATCATCATCATCATCATCATCATCATCATCATCATCATCATCATCATCATCATCATCATCATCATCATCATCATCATCATCATCATCATCATCATCATCATTGTCATTATTCTCCTCCTCCTCCTCCTCATCATCATCATCATCATCATCATCATCATCATAATTGTCATTATCCTCCTCCTCCTCCTCCTCCTCATCATCATCATCATCATCATCATCATCTTAATAATAATAATATTAATAAAAATCATCATCATCATCATCATCATCATCATCATCATCATCATCATCATCATCATCATCATTGTCATTTTCCTCCTTCTCCTCCTTCTCCTCCTCCTCCTCCTCCTCCTCCTCCTCATCATCATCATCTTAATAATAATAATATTAATAAAAATCATCATCATCATCATCATCATCATCATCATCATCATCACCATCATCATCATCATCATCATCATCATCATCATCAAGTGTCTTGACGAAATGGGCGATGATTCTTCTCCGCATTTGGAGATCTCCAGTAGCATGTATTATTTCCTGCGTGGACACCCTTACGTGCCACGACATAAAACTGTCAAGATTTTTATCTCTCTTTGTCGTCCTCTATCTGTATTTCCCTAAATTTTTCCAGCTGTCACAATATGTTCTAGTTTATGTCTTCTCATAATGTGGCCAAGAAATGATAACTGACGTTTTCTGATATTTGTGATAAGTTGCCATTATGTCTTAGTCTCGTTCAAATGGTTTAGATTACTCATCTTGGCTATTCTAGAAGTTTCAGCAATCTTTTTATAAAACCACAGCTATAATGCTTCTATGGATATTTTTCTTGATTACTAATTGTCCTGGATCGACATCCATATATAAAACAGATTCTTTTTGTCTTTTATGTCCCGTATCATCTGTCATATCGGACAACTCTGCCTCATATGCCATTAACCATACCATCCATTAGGGAATGAGCATGCGATTGTAAAAATCAGATACATCGTAATTACCCTGCTGCAAGCATTGCCATGCAAATATCCTGATTTATGTTAATCCTATTTATATTTGCTTGTTTGGTTTGTTTTCCAGTATTCGGAAAGATACTACGGAATTATGACGATCCAGTCTCCATGGAAACGGAATATTAAAAACAAAATTGATTTCGGCTTTCGGGTCAATCCAACTAAAAGAGGTATCAGGATATATTTTGAGAAGTAAAGGCAACAGGTAATACTGTCAACATTTTGCCGATTGGTCTATACAAGTATGAGTCTAGCACCATATGTTAAATGTGCCTTAATGTGTGTAAAAGGGACCTTTACTTACTCACTTACATGGACACAAAATCACGACAATGAAATATCCGACTCAAGATACACAGCGTCGTACTTTAGTAAAAACTGCAAATGTGGACCAAAAATCATCGTCCATATTAATTCAGTTAACAGTCTGTAGACGGGTAAAAACGAGCAACCAAGATATATTGAAAGACAATATACCAGCGAACTGGTGACTAGCATCAGAAGCAGACAATCAGCATTCTTTGGATTTGTTTGTTTGCTTTGTTCTCTCTTCAGCTTACTGTCTCTTCATCTAACGTTACTCATTGTTATTTAGAAGTGGCGTGTGTTTTTGAGACAATATATATATATATATATATATATATATATATATATATATATATATATATATATATATATATATATATATATATATATATATATATATATATATATATACGCTGTCACTGTGTATCTCTCTCTCTCTCTCTCTCTCTCTCTATTCTACAGTTGTATTCATATGTTTGTTTATCCTTGCCCCGTCTATTTCCCAATAAAGGATGAAAGTTAGAGAAAAGGACAATGAGCTATTATTGAGAGGCTAACAACTTCAGTTAACTGAAAGTCACACACAGGGAGAACTCTCAGAAGCCATATTAACTCGCAGGAGAAATCTACGCAAAAAAAAACACACACATGAGAATAGCATGGCAATGTCTGAAAATTCAACAGAAACAAAAAGGATAGAAATAAGATAACAGCACAAAAATGCAACAATCCCCACGAAACATTCCACATGACAATTAATTTTATATGTAATGTGCACACATGTTACTGTTTCCAACATTTTAATTTCGATTACAGAAACGATGTGTTTAAATTTGACAAAGTGCTTCCATCTTCCATCTTACTGTGGAAAGGGGGGGGGGGGGGAAGAACCGATGCGGAAAACTTCGAAGCTGATAGTAAATCTGCTTGTAAATGGTATCCAAAATCCTGGTTGATTAGTGAGATCTTTTCGTAAGGACTGTCTCCGAAGCATTCCATCGGATGAGAAGAAATAAGCTTCGTCGCTGTACTAATCAGTCCAAAGCACCCTTCAGCGTGTCATCTTGAAGCATTACGCTTGGATGCAGAAGTAATCTGAGATGAAGAATCTCGAGCCGACAAGGTTATCCGTCTATTACTTAAAGATTTAGCAAATGATCCCATGAAGATCTAATTCAGCCAGTCTTGAATGAAAATATATGCGACAGCAACTGACACTGAAGCTGATAATGTACCGACTGTTTTACTTACAAAAGTACTTTGAAACTGTTGATTGAAGTATTGGTTTAGTTGGTTTTAAGATCTTTTCAGGGCACATTGAGACGAAAATTAGAGTTGTGGACATACACGAGAACTGGTTGCTTGATTATTGTAAAGGTGAGGAGGGTGGGTATAAGGAGGGATAAACAAACATATGAACACAGCAATAGAACAGACAGACAGACAGACGGACAGACAGACAGACAGACGGGCTGAAAGACGGGCTGACAGACGGGCTGACAGACGGGCTGACAGACATTCAGACAGACTGACACACGAACATACATACATACATAACGAAAGGCGAATAGATAGTATTTAAACCACACGTCACTTAGAAATAACGGCGAGGAACGTTAGAAGAATAGGCAAAAAGCTGACTAGAGAACAAACAAAGACAATACCAACAAAATCTGTCTGAAGCTAGAAGTTACACCCGAGGTGATGACCCGGAAGGAACATGAATTTGCGGTATAAATATAGATAGAATGCAACACCATCAACTACCATCACTGGCCTTACATCAAAGATCATCTGCGACGAGACCACGAGGACGTCCAAGAAGAAAATGGATTGACGACATCAGAGACATTGTACAACCACACGGAATGACACTATCCAGTGCCGTCCACCGGGCGCTGGAACGCAAATTATTCCTCCCCACGACGCTTGACGGCAGAAGTGGAAGATGATGATGATGATGATGATGATGATGAATATACAAACAAGATTCAAAAGAAATAAAAATCGCAAAAATGGCATGACAACGGCTGAACAATTCAATTAATATAAAAGAGTATAAATACAATAATAGCTAATAGCTCAATAATGCGGCAATTTCCACGAAACGAAACATTCCACATGACAAGTAATTGTTAGTTTAATCCGTATACGTTTTTCTGTCTCCAGCATTTGAAGTTTCATTACAGAAACGATGTGTCTAAATGTGGCAAATTACTTCCATTCTGGGGTGAAAAAACCGATGCGGAAAAATTCAACGTCGATGGTAAATCTGCTTGTAAATGGAATCCAAAATCCCCGTTGATTAGTGAGATCTTTACGTGAGGACTGTCTCTGAGCATTCCATTGGATGACAAGAAATAAGCTTTGTCTCTGTGCTAGTCAGTCTAAAGTACCCCCTTCAGCTAGTCAATTTGAGGCATTGCGCGTGGATGCAGAAGTAATCTCAGATGAAGAATTTCGAGCCGACAACGTTATCCGTTTATTACTTAATTATTCAGCAAATGATCCTATGAAGATCCGATTCAGTCAATCTGCATTGAAATTTATACGGCAGCAACTGGCACTGAAGTTAATAATATACCGAGAATAGAAAAGACAATAAGTTGACGAGAGAACAAAACAAACAAACAAAATCCCCCCAAAATATGTCTGAAACCAGAAAGTACATCCGAGGAGAAGACCCGGAAGGAACATGAATTCGCAGTATAAATATACAAAATGAATAACAATAAATGAGAATCGCTTGACAAAGGCTGAACATTTCAAAAGATATAATATATCTTATATAAATGAGATATTTGCTAAGAGCTTAATAATGCGACGTAGAAGACAACTCAAAGCTAGAGTACTGTAAAGGTGGGCGGATTGATATAACGACGGGAAAACACATATAAGAAGACAATGATACAGTAGACAGAGAGGTATACAAATTGACAATAGAATGACAGACAGACAGAGAGACAGACAGAGAGACAGACAGACAGACAGACAAACAGACAGACAGACAGACAGGTAGGCAGGCAGGCAGGCAGGCAGACAGGTAGATGGTAGGTGGATAGATAGATAGATAGATAGATAGACAGACAGACAGATAGATAGATAGATAGATAGTTAGATAGATAGATAGATAAATAGATAGATAGATAGATAGATAGATAGATATATAGATAGATAGATAGATAGATAGAACAAACGGACTTGATTTTCAAAGATTAACAAACTGGGCACGCAGGCCCACCTTACATTCGGTCGTTCCAATCACTCATCTTTCTTTCATCAGCAGTGCTTAATACATTCACATAGGAAAAAAAAACATTGTCAAAAGAATGTTGTAAACATAAGCAATGCATATTACCATGTTATGAGACACATCGCCCTCTCACCCACCCATCCTCTATCCATCCACACATCCTCCACCCAACCACACACACCCCAGGCACACATACGTTCCCCACCCATTCGCCCATCCCCCACCCACACCCACGCCCCGAATCTACACACATCTCCCCACCCACACACACATCTCCCACTCACCATACATCTCCCCTCACACACATCCCCCACCCACACACCACAGGCAAACATACATGCACTCATCACCCCCTCATCACTACTTATCACCCACCCACAATCCCCCACCTAAACACATCTCCTCACCCACACACACATCCTTCACCCACCAACACTCTCCCACCCACATATCCTCCACCACCCACCCACACACCGCCAACCATCCAGCCTAACACACATTCCCAACCACACATTCCCCCACCCACACTCATCCTCGCCAACTCACACATCCCGCACCTACCCACACATAAAACCCGCACCCACCCACAATTCCCCCCACTTGCACACATCCTCACCCTTACAATCTCCCCCAACCCACCAACACATCCCGAACACACACACACACACACATACACACACACACACACACACGCAGACACAACCCATCCCCCAACCTACACACACTCACCCACCGACATATCTCCACTCATCCACCCCCAGTCACCCATCCCCCAATCACACATCCCTTAACCACACATCCCCCACCCCTCTCACACACACATCTCCCCATCCACACACACGCACACACAAACATCTCCCCACCCATACACACATCCCCCACACACACATCCCCACACAACATCACATCCCCCATCCATAAACACACACCTCCCGCCTATATACACCCCACCACCCACATATACCGTCAGACACATAGATAGATAGACAGACAGACAGACAGACAGACAGATAGATAGATAGATAAATAGATAGATAGATAGATAGATAGATAGATAGATAGATAGATAGATAGATAGATAGATAGATAGATAGATAGATAAATGGATATATTGATAGATAGGTATATGGATATATAAATGGATAAATAAATGGATATATAGATATAGTTTAGTTTAGTATAGTTTAGTCGATGGATCAACATCACGGCACACGGGTGCAACCCATAAGTGCTCCGTTCTCCTCCTAACTCAAACCTGAGTCTGAAGAAATTCAGCTCAGTGCACGAACGCCGTAGCAGGATCCTGAAATACTTTGGATAGATTTTTAACTCGAAAATTTGCCCGGGCAGCGCCGTTAGGCTACTCTTCTTCGATTTCTAACTGCCAAGGGATTTTTTACGTGCCCAACAATACACACGGGCGCCCGATCTCACTACCCAGAGACCAGGGGAAATTAATGGAAGGATGGATAGATAAATAGTTATAAGCTTTTTTTTTGTTCGCATATCCTTTACAGGACATCGCTGTCAACATCAGCATCTTCCAGCTGATTGTTGTTTTCTTGGCAAGATTACGTTCAGTAGTTTGCCATAGCTTTCTGAGCGACCGGCTCACATACCCCGTATGTTATCGACGTGGAGAGAACCGCTACCAATTCTCGCGAACGTTACGTTACTCACGAGAGTATACGGGATTACGGAGAAAGTCGTGTAATACCTAGACCACGGAGACCGGCAGTTATAAGCTGCTTATAAGAAGAAAGCAATGTGTTGATAACATCGTTTACTTCTATTGGTGATCTATGCTTTCGAAATGGATATAAGACATTTATCCGTGTTCGGTAAGGCGGCAAGGAAAGAAGCTGGCCATTCTCACCTCATAACACTATGATCCTGTATATAATTTTGACTGTCGCTTCACACCGACACATCAGCATCTGGTTGTTCTTACAGTTTAACAGTGTTATTAAAAGCTATCGATTGTTATCTTGTAATGCTGGTACTAAAAGCTATCGATTGTTAACTTTCAATAGTGTTACTAAAAGCTGTCAACTGTTAACTTTATTGTTACTAAACTATCTATTGTCTTTTATTAACCTTTAATAGTGTTACTAAAAGCTATCTATTGTTAACTTTCAATAGTGTTACAAAAAGCTACCTATTGCTAACTTTCAATAGTGTTACTAAAAGCTACCTATTGTTGTCTTTCTAGAGTGTTACTAAAACCTATAAATCGAATACTTTGTATTTGTGCTATTTGCGTTATTATTAGATAGGGGCGTTCATGTGAAATCCGTTCGTGCCGCACCGCGCGTAATTGCGTACGTTGAACATGATCATGTCATAGTCATGTGATAAGTACTGTCCAATGAATAAAAGAGCACGTGCTAATCGTCCCATGATACATAGGTTCTGTTTCTGACCGTTGAGAAAATGGCCGGGTTAATCCAACATCTGTCCAAAGAAGCTCAAAGAGTTGTGATTCAGTTTCATTCATTTGAAGGATTTCGACCAGTGGGCATTCATCGAAGAATGCAGGCAGCGTACGGTAACAAATGTGCGTCGAAGACAACTGTGACAGACTGGGCACGAATTTTTCGGAAAGTACGTCAGTTCACGACAGATCTTCGACTGCCGGGTCAAGCGCATATTGTTGTAACAGAAAAAAAAACCATCGCCAAAATTGATGCAGTAGTGCAGATGAACCGTTGTCAAAGCATACGTTCGCTAGCGAAATAATTTGATGTGTCAGTTGGGACAATTCAAAAGGTCGTTCGTAAGAAACTGCAATATCGGAAGGTGTGTTCATAGTGGGTACCACGGATGTTGACCGACCACCCACAAGAGGAACGCATGGTATGGTGTTTGAACCACTTGCTGCGTTATGATTTCTCTTCCGCATAGTGGTAGGCGATGAACTATGGTGTCCCCACTTTGAGCCGAGCAACAAAAGAGAGAGCATGCAATGGAAACATGCTGGATCACCAAAAGCCAACAAATTCAAGTTACAGGTTTCCGCTGGTAAGGTTATGCTGAGCGCATTTTTTTAACCATGAAAGGCTTTTGTTGGCCGACTTTAAAGAACCTGGTGTCAACATCAACTCTACCCACAACTTAGAAACACTATAGACAAGCTGCAAAACGCCATCAAGAATAAACGAGCCAGGCATGCTTTCTCGCGGTGTGGTTTTGTTGAACGATAATGCTCGTCCGCATGTCGCAAAGATTGTGCAGGAGGCATTAACAAGGAAGAAATGCAACATCCAACCTATGGTCCTGATTGTCACCATGTGATTGTCATTTGTTCGGACCTCTAAAAAAAGCTCTCAAGGGGCAACGATTTCGCACAGATGCAGACGTAATGAACGCGGTAAATAATTGGTTCAGTGAGCAACCACAATCTTTTTTTGCGGACGGCATTCGCCGCCTACCTAACCAATGGGATGCTTACCTGAATGCCTACGGCGACTTCTTCTGACCAACCCATTGTGCCTAATTCATTCAAAATGAATGCTTTATTTAATTCTACTAAACCTGTTAATGTTTCTTTCATGCTTTTGTTAATTTTCTTGCCATCACGGCGATGATAATGATGATGATGATAATAATGATAACAACTATAAAGAATAACATGAATTCACGTGTTAAATAATTTTCTTCCATCTGTTTAATCTGGTTCATTATATCATCACAGAGAGAAAAAAAAATAATCACATGTATTTTTTTTCTCCAGAACAGACACTAACGTAATATTTCAGTTTCAAGGATTTCTGAGATCTGGAATGATTGTTTTTCACCCGAGATCTGGCGTAGAAAGGAATCTCATTTGTAAGTGTAATATGTTCTGTTCTGAATACATCACTTTTATCGACCACTGAAGTATCATTACTTCTTTGCCAGCTTTAAGAGACTGGCGTGCCGAAGGGCAACAGGACATATAATGCGACCCGGGCTGATGGAAGTCTCGGCCGAGCGTGATTATACCGGTGTTTTAAATGGGCGCTTTTTATGGTAATGTCCATGCTTTGAAATACTAACCCGGCATGCAACAAGCGGCGGTGTAGCGGAGCTTCAGCTAGAGTGCTGCAGATTCAAAGATCGCATGTGTGTATGTACATTCATTATGAGGGTAAATATGGGGAATTTGACCTGAGGAGAGAGGCTTTCATAATGGATTCTTTGAATTGATATCAGTGGTATAAATGAAAAGACTTTATGCACAAGATCAGCATTTGCCATGCGACTCAGATTACGGTGATAGGTCAATCCGTTTGTTATATATGATTACAATTATTTTTTTTTTAAATATTACATATCCATTACGGGACGTTGCAGTCAACGCCAGCATTTCCCTGCTGCTTTTGATGTACTAGGCAAGTTTTTACGTTCAGTAGTTGCCATTGTTTTCTGAACGACCGGCTCACATACCCCGGAAGTTACCAGCGCGGCGCAAACCGCTGCCGATTCTTGCAGCTGCTGTTTTCCCCACTTGGATATACGGGATTACGAACAATGTCGCTGACACCTTGGCCAGGGAGACCGGCCAATTATTATCTGCGTCTTATTGAAAGTAAAAGGGTTTTCCGAAAAGCAACCTCCTATTCATTGCTAAACATAATAGCAAGCAGAGAGTTAGTTTCTTGTACGTCCTTTATAGACCTACGAAATCAACCCCAGCATTTTGTGTGCGCTTGTGATTTTCTAGACAAATCTGGTTCAATAGTTTGCCATTGCTCTCTGAATGAACTCTGACGAGCTAATACTGGGATCCAGATAAACACTAACTATGGCTAGGAAGCTCCACGAGAAGAAATGTCTTCACAGATGTTTGGAACTAACTCGATATCAACGTTCACGAACAACAACAAATAATAATGATAATGGTAATAATAATAATAATAATAATAATAATAATAATAATAATAATAATACATCCCCCTCATTCAAAAACAATTGTGTTTTTCTTTTTACTTTTGCTGTTTTGTTTTTCTTGTTCCTTGACAAAGACTAGTCGAAACGTTGCCTACATCTCTGTGTCATTCTCCTTTTGTAATGGTCCCTAGTCATACGTTATGTTTATTTGGAATCCGTTTCTTTTAATTGTTCCCTTGTCATTGCATTCGGAAACTGAAATGTATATTCTCTTCCACAGCCACGCTAACTGTTTAAATGTAATAGTGAATGAACAGCAAAGCTGATCTCATTCTTTTAGTTTTGTGACCGGAAACTAGCCCTTTTTTAAATCCGCCATGCACAGAACTTGTGACAACCTAATCTCATTGTGACAGTTCGAAGGTTATTATTATCCATTTGTCTTACCCCTGGTATAAGATATTTCTTTTTATAATCTACAATTTTTCCGTCAAGCTTATGGGTGGGAGGGTTTGGGTGAAATGTGAAGATAGTTAAGCTAAGCTTGCCTTCCCAAGCCAAGTGCCTTATCTTCAATGCATAAATATCCGCGTTTGTTCAGTGTATCCTGGAAACTATCTTCCCATGGTTTTCTTGGTCCTCTTCTGGCTCTATGTTTATGTACGAGTATTTTTGGGTTATGCTCGTCGATAGTTCATTGGGGTCTGATTCTCATCTGATGTCTAAATCACTTTATTTATCGTCTCTGGGTGAAATCGCAGGAAATGGCAGAATAGGCAGAGACATCAAAATCAGATGTTAAAAAAGCAAGTGCCCTTATATATCAACTATCACCCATATTAAAACATAGAAATATACATATGTCCACAAAACGACAGATAATAAATAACGTATTCACACAAATCTTATGCTATCAGTGTCAAACGTGGACATTATGCAATTCTTATGTACGATAAATCAACACCTGTGAGATGAGATGTTTGAATAGAGCTGCCAAATTAACTATCCGAGACCGAATAAGAAATGATGTAATCAGACAGAGAGTGGAATCTATACCTTGTGACACACACAGACAGCTAGAATGTCAAATGGTTCGGCCATCTTATTAGAATGTAACACCATTAGTTACAAGCACTGGTGCTACATCAAAGAAGATCTCATACGAGAACATGAGGACGCCCGAGCAGAAATTGGATTGACAACGGCAACAATTAAGGAAAATAAATATGACATCTAACCAGCCTAACCATATTGTGAAAGTTAGTGTCGTGTCCTTTATATGACGTCACAATCAAACCCACCAGTTTGCCACTGTTTGTGATAATCTAGGCAAGTTTACGCTCAGTAGTTTGTCATAGCAACTCTTACAGGAAACAAGTGAAAATGGTAAATTTATCAGAGAAATTATTTGTAGACAGAAAATACACTTTGGGAACGTTATGGGAAGAAGTAAGCTAAAACAGTGGTTGTCAACCTTTTTCGGCCCATGCACCCTTTCACCATATGTCGGGATGTCATTCCCCCTTTCCAGGGAACGAAAGAAGAAGAATTCCCCAACCCTTCTCCAAAATTCTCAACGTCAACAGGTGCACTTTTTATATTCACAATAGTTTATTAACACACCAAATTAATCGTATTACAATAAACAACCAGTTAAAACGTCAAAGAATTGTCACTTAATAGACGACACCAGAATGCCATAAAATTGTGCTTCATCAAACAAAACACTCAATAGAAAACTAGGATATTGTGCCTGAAGCCATTTTTAGTCGGCCAGTCTGTGGTCTTAATTTCCCCTGGAAACCCTAAAATTCCCCCTTTGGTTGGAAAGGCGAGGGGGCCGGGGGGGGGGGGGGTGATTCCCCAGTGGTTGAGAACCACTGAGTTAACAAGATTAGCAATAATGATGGAAAAAGAGCAACAGGAAGGCAGAGAGATAATTACTTGCATGGCTTGGCCATATGGTATAATCCGGACAAGCAAACCGACCTGATCCAAGAGTGGTGATAGTGTGAGGTAGCGAACAATGATTGCCCACACCTACCGGTATGGTACTGATAACCATGACTCTGCCATTGTGTTCTGAACAGAAGATGCTCATTCCTTTCTGAAAATAGACGCAGTTTACTTCGAAGTCAGTATGTCAACACTTAGAAACCGAGTTCACTACCCTAATGTCACAGATTCTGACCTAATTATTTTAGCCAAGTTCGTGTTTGAAACAGAAATCTATGATACAGAAGACAAGTGGAGGAGGAAATTTGTATTCACGGAGTAATTGTTTTCTGTGCTATGCAGGAATGTGATGTTCAAACTCTTTATATACTTTGCACATTTCTTCCTAAGCTTTCTTGCTGGAGTAATTTTAGATTCTCTGTTTATATGATCGACGTCAATGCATTCATTGCTGTCACGATTGTTGTCACTTGTGCAGGAAAAAACATGGACGCCCACCTACTGTCAGATTTCTAGAGTCAATTTCGGGAGAGTTCCACGTTATGGTTGCTGTTCACACTCTTTAGGCATGTCATGAGAATAGGATAACTGGAGGTGGTCGTCACAACGGGAGGACTGGAGAGGGGTAAGGCAGGGGAAGACCAGGGGAGAAGATGCTGGACAGTTCATATCATGGCATCGGAGAAAGTGGGTATGAGAAATGATTGGAAGCACAAAAGATAGAAAACTGTGAACTGACACTATCTCTAACGTCACACGTCATAGACAATAAGAAGTTCATCAAAACAACTTTATCGCATAGTGAATTTGAATAACGAAGACACAAACCATAGACTGTACGATTTATTGCCTGGCATATTTCGCTGCATCTCGTCAGGTACATACTGCAGAAGTCACACTACATAGAATAAAATAATTAGATACATCTTCCAAGATCATTATCATACATCTTCCAGGTCAAGCTTTCAATGTGTTAACATTAACTTTCGGTTGGAGGTTCGCTAACCAGTGTTCTGGCTACTCCCAGGATAGGCTCTCACACCAGAAGTACTAAACTGACGTTTCTAACCAGAAAGGTAACGCAGCGATTATTTATAATAGTGTAATCATGTTATTTATGCTTCATAAAATGTTCCTGTTCGAGAGATAAAATCCCGCACGACACCATGCTTGTTTCATTTCTACACCTACCATGTTAGAACCTTTTTCCTAAGAATGCAAATCTTCTTTATATATAAAAAAGGATGTATGTATGTGTGTGTGTGTGTGTGTGTGTGTGTGTGTGTGTGTGTGTGTGTGTGTGTGTGTGTGTGTGTGTGTGTGTGTGTGTCCTTTATGCGTTCGCGAACGGTCCATCCGATTGAGATGAAATTTTCTACACGTCTTCCTCTCATTCCCGCGCTGCCAACTGTCGTAGTTTTTTTTTCTTCTTCCTCCTCCCCCTCCCTAAATACGTACGTAAATATATGATGATGATGATGAAAGAATCCCTGAACTACAACGCTAGGAAAAGCGAAGAAAATGACGTGACTACACAGAATCGTCACACGGCAATGTCAATAACAACTCATCTTTTTATGTGTAAAGAAGTTATCTACAGTCATGTAGAAGGGAAGAACAATCAATGGAAGGACCGGAATCACAGAACCTAGACGAGTATGAATTGGGCGAACTCCCTCCTCCTCCCTTCTCCTCCTCTCCTCCTCCTCCTCCTCCTCTCCTCCTCCTCCTCCCTTTAGCTCCTCCTCCTCTCTCCTCCTCCTCCCTCCTCCTAATCCCTCTACCTCCTCCTCCTCCTCCTCTCTCCTTCTCCTCCCACCTCCTCCTCCCTCTACCTCCTCCTCCTCCCTCCTCCTCCTCCTCATCCTCTCTCCTCCGTCTCCCTCCTCCTCTCCTCCTCCTTCTCCCTCTTCCTCCCTCCTCCTTCTCCCTCCGCCTCCTCCCTCCTCCCCTCTCTCCTCTCCTCCTCGCTCGTCTCTCCTCCTTCCACTCCTTTCCCTCCTTCTCCTCCCGCCTCCTCCCTAGTTCCTCCTATTCCTTCTCCTCTTCCTCTTCCATCCTCCGTCCCTGCCTCCTCCCTCTCTCCTCCTCCTCCTCCAGCTTTTCCTCCATCCTCCTCCTCTACCTCCTCCCTCCTACTCCTCTTCTCCTCCTCCCTCCTCCTTCCTTCCCATCCTCCACCTCCTCATTCTCCCTCTCCCTCCTCCTTCTCCCTCCTTCCTCCTCCCTCCTCCTCCTTCCTCCTTCTCCTCCGCCTCCTCCCTCCTCCTCTCTCCTACCTCCTCCGCTCTCCGATCCTCCCTTCCGTATCTCCTCCGCCCCCACCCTCCTCCCATACCCTCCTCCTCCCCTCCTCCTCCCCTACTCCTCCTCCCTCCTTCTCCTTCCTTCCTCCTTCTACCTAATCCTCCTCACCGCTCTCCTCCTCCTCCTTCTCTCCCCTCCTCCCTCTTTCTCCTCCTCCTCCCTTCTCCTACCGCCTCCCTCCTCCTACCTCCTCCCTCCTCCTCGCTCTTCCTCCTACTCCCTTCTCCTCCTCCTTCCGCCTTCTCCCTCCTCCTCCTCTCTCCTCCTCCTCCCTCCTCCTCATTCCTCCTCCCTCCTCCTCCCTCTTCCTCTCTTACCTCCTCCTCCCTCCTCCTCCTCACACCTCCTCCTCCTCCCCCTCCTCCTCCCTTTCCCTCCCCCTCCTCATTCTCCCTCCTCCTCCCTCTCCCTCCTCCTCCCTCTCCCTCCTCCTCCCTCTCCCTCCTCCTTCTCCCTCTTCCTCCTCCCTCCTCCTCATTCCTCCTTCTCCCTCCGCCTCCCTCCTCTCTCCTCATCTCTCCTCCTCCCTCCTCCTTCCTCCTTCTCCCTCCGCCCCCTCCCTCCTCCTCTCTCCTCCTCCTCCTCCCTCCTTCTCCCTCCTCCTCCCTCTTTCTCCTCCTTCTCCCTCCTCCTACCTCCTCCATCCTCCTACCTCCTCCCTCCTCCTCGCTCTTCCTTCTACTCCCTCCTCCTCATTCCTCCTTCTCCCTCCTCCTCCTCTCTCCTCCTCCTCCCTCCTCTTCCTCCTCTTACCCCCTCCTCCTTCCTCCCCCCATCTCCCCTCATTCCTCCCTCCTCCTCCTAATCCCTCCTCCTCCCTCCTACTCCTCCCTCCTCCTGTCTCCTCCTCCTCCCTCCTCCTCCTCCCTCCGCCTAATATGAATTAAATGATATGCTCCCCACCAGGGACTGGGCGAAGCCGGGCCGGGTCGTCGTTTTTGGGAACGGTAACGGGAGCAGGGGCCGAATATGAATTAAATAAGACGCTCCATTTACCCAAGTTAATTGTTGGGGGAAGATGTAAAGATCTTTCAAGTGCTCTTTCTAATAATAGACAGACAGACAGTAGATAGTCGGGAACGGGAACGGGAGCTTATATGACTACTTATATGAATTAAATGAAATGCTCCCCACCAGGGACTGGGCGAAGCCGGGCCGGGTCATTCAGACAGACAGATAGACAGACAGACAAGCAGACAGACAGACAGACAGACAGGCAGACAGACAGACAGATAGATAGATCCCCGCCAGGAACTAGGCGAAGCTGGGCCGGGTCAGCTAGTTCTCTATATGCAAAGGCAAGCTATTCCGTCTTGTTGTTGTTGTTTGTCCATCAAGAATGATGGTGACCATTCATTTCATCCAGTGGGGTTGAAAGTATGGAGCCGTGAGTTCAAAGATGGCTGATAAGGCCTATTTTGGCTCGAAATGTTCTTTGACAATGTGGACAAAGAATGCTTGACGTTTCTGGAGGAGGATTTTCTGCAGTGGTTTTTCTGCTCTGTCTTTTCTTCACAGCTCTTGCAGGCCTGGTTGCCTCACAAGTGACTGCACCCTTGCGTAATGATGCACGTCACGAATTTCGGTCTCTGGCTGCAGTCTCCCAGGTGTTCCGTCTTAAATGCATATAGATGCCCTTTTCTCAATGAACTTTTAATGCACATGCAAAATGAACATTCTATACATTGATTTTGCAACAAGAGAAAATGATTCTACGAGTCTATCTCTTAAACTTCTTGTGCATAATTCTTAAAATATCACGTGAATCATTTTAACACTTCTTACGTGAGAATGCTATGTAAAATTGACATGTTCTTTTCAAGAGAATGACTACTCATTGAGGGGGAAACATAGATGCACTAAGTACTCAAGTGTTGTCAGAGATTGCACTCAATGATAGCATCACCCCAGTAGGGCTGATAATTAAGTCATTATTACGTTCAGCAGCTGCCTAAAATGCTTTCTGATAAATGGTCATACAGCAGATTGTAACTGACGGGTGTGCATGATACTAGCTTACAACAATAGATAGTTTAAATATCATCGTCTTTAACCCCTTTTCTCAAGAGAGGAAAGTTGGGAGAGGCACATGTCAATGTATTCGAATCAAGGCATATATTAGTTATATATCTATGTAATGGCTTTTGCATTATTCATGGGAGAAATTATGTATTTTATTTGTGAGTGTTTTGTATTAAATGTTAGTTCATATTGGTTACTTTACCTGAATTCAACCCCCCCCCCCCCCCTCCTCGCCACCCACACATTCACGAAAGGCACTCGAACTACTACTACTACTAATAATAATGGTGATAGTGCTGGAAGATGAGCGGGGCACTTCAGAGTCAGATCTAACTCCTGAGAAATGAAGGGCGGATCTTATATGACAGAAGTGGGATGCTGAAATGTCTCATCATGTTTTGTCTTAATCTACACACATTTCAACTTGCTTTGCTACAAATGTCACAACCTACATCCATCTTAACAAGCAGTGGTTCAATAGGCTGTGCTTTAACAGATATCTGTCATAGCATGCTTTGTTACAATTATCTTGATCTGACCATAACTTCTTCTCAACTAGACTTGAGCACATCTTGATAACTTCTCCTCATCTTAATATCATTGTATCATTCTGAGTTTATCTTATAGGAAAACAAAACCATCAATGGAGAACAAATGATGACTTTTCAATAGGTACTGGTCTCACTCCACCATATGTTTTAGTACCTTACATTTGGGAGAGTAGAGTAGTGATCTCACCTGTGAGTGGAACCACATCTTAGCCTCCTCCTAATATCACCCCTCCCCCTTTTGTTTTGATTCAGTGTATGTTTGTGAATAATGAATATATGTATGAGATGCTTACACAGGTCGGTTTTGTTTGCATTATTCCAGAAGAGTATGTTGTTGGCCTGTCAATAGGAGATGATGCTCCCATATTCTGGTGAAGGTGAATCCTGACAGACCAGAGATGCCAGCCCTCAGCCTCATTAAGACGGTATACTCTTACTTGTGATTAGGGACCGATGGTATCAGGGAGAACTATACAATTTTGCTATACTCACTGGGGATATTATGACTATTCTCAAAACTCCGTCAGGTATTTCTACTTACCAACCCTTATCTTAACATCCTAAAAACGCTGTGAATCCTCTACCACGGGTAAAATCCATGAGATGGATTCCCAGCAGACTATTGCTTAGCATGACCAGCACTGACAAGGATCACTCTTTTAACCTCAGCCACACATAGAACTTATATGCTAACTATTTATGTTGTTGCTATGGTTGTGATATTTGATCATGTCATGTGATTGTAATTGATTTAATGCAATATCACCTGCCATGCATTTTATGAACGTTATTTGATTGATTTTAATAAATTCAAAGACTGGATGATTCATTGTTCACACAATGTTCTATGACAAATATGTTTGTTATGTATACACAGTACAGAATGTTATGTGACAACTCTGTTTGTTATGTACACAAAGTGCACACTGTTATGTGACAACCTTGTTTGTTATGTGCATACAGTGGTTGTTCAATAATGTCCATGTATGTCCTGTCAGTCCCTAGATGTCTGGTGCATACATGATACATTGATAGGCTGGGGGACTATGTGAGGGAGGACACCTACATACTGGCTCAACTTTATCTATATTACAAAAGGTACCTTATTCCCTAGGGTCTGTACTAAAATTCCGTGATCCCCACCTTAAAGGCTTCCCAACGAAGGCATATGGGGTTGATAGCCCATCCCAACTGGGATCTCATTAGGTATCTCCACGACTAAATTTTCCATACCTCACAGATATGAAAAACTTCTTCGACTCACTGAAAGCGGTCTATGGTCCTACATCACCAGGCATAGTTCCCCTCCTCAGTGCAGAAGGGGAGAGGGGGCATTGGTCCCTGGTAAGAAAGACATCCTTCAACGCTGGGCAGAGCATTTCAGCAATATCTTAAATGCAATTTCCTTCTTCGATGATGAAACCATCAACTGCCTTCCTCAAGTTCCCACTAATGATACACATGATGACCTGCCAACCATTGTGGAAGTAAACAAAGCCATCCAGCAACTTTCCAGCGATAAGGCGCCTGTCCTGACTTTATCCCAGCAGAGGCAGGTGGGCCGGTCCTGATAGAGCAGCTTCGCCAAGTCTTTACAAACATATGGGTGAATGAGACCATGCCACAAGATTTCAAGGACGCGTCAATAGTCCACCTTTACAAACGTAAAGGAAACCATCAATCCTGTGACAACCACCGAGGCATCCCTGTCGTGTCCTCCTTTAAAGTGTCGTCCCTGGAGTGAGGAGATCCGACACCCACATTATAATATTTTTTTTTCCTCTCAATATTCTGGAGAATCCACCAGCTTCCGTCCAACACACTCCATCAGCCTATGGACACCTTTTCCTATCACTCTCACACTGTCGTACTATGCCCCCTTCTCATACTTCCCCAACGCAACATACTCAACAACTCTTGTTTCTAGAAATTAATAAAGAGTAATTTATTAAAATAAAAGTGTAACGTATATGAGACGTGTATGTGAAGAAAATGTGTGACGTGTTCTATAAAGTGTGTAGACTCTGACTCTCAGACAGCAACCCAGTCAGCTGATCCCAGCAAAGATAGACCACAGCACGGTACGTCAGAACATGTACTTCTCACCCGTTGCCGAAACCATCTTGCCGGATACTGCTTTGCCTCTGTAGACCTCTGGTAATCCAATTTCATGAACATCCGAAATAGACACCGGTGGTATTAACAGTTAATCATGGACCGGTTGCACTCTACACAATGTCCGTTCCTAACGTTCCTTAACAAACTGCACAAGTCTTTTGTAGTGTGTACGCAGTTAGTTAGTTAGTTAGTTAGTCGACAGATCATCCTCGTTGCACATCGAACCATTCAGTCCATAAGTGCTAATTACTAATGTTAATTGTTACTGTACTAACACTAGGTACTCTTAGCCGGTTCTCGGTTCGTTACTACTGTCTGATGCTGTGTGGTGCATCAGTATGCATCACTCTCTTTGATGAATCAATTTCCTTCCAGCGTAAGTTACGTTTCTGTATGCAACTTTATTGACTCTTGAACTGGTGTTCTTCAGAATGGGTTTTTTAATTCTTTCCCAAAACTTGTAGAGTTTCCTTGGATCTGGTAGGGAACCTAGGATAGAAACAACACATCTGGTGATAGTACTAGTCACTGATCCCTTCGGCTGAGTGTAAGCCTATCACCTTGCTTAATGATCTTTAGCTAACTAGACTTAGTCACAGAGCAGATTAGCTACCCACCTAGAGCCGAATCAGGCTATGACAAAGAAAAAATCAGCAACCAGAATGCGGAACCCCGCCCACCAGGGACACCTACGGGAAGATCCCAATTATCCCTCATTACTCAATTCTCAACTAGTAAAGCTTATCAACACTTCACTAATCTATTTTAGCTAACAGAGCCAAGTATCACTTCACTACTCTAGCTAGTTTCCACTAACAGTGCTAATCATCACACTATAGTTTAACAAGGCTACTGCCTAAAGTAATTATAACGAATATATTATAATAGGTTATACCTTAAATGGCACTACTGCAGTCCTATCAATCATATCTACATCTGCCATTATAGGCACGTGCAAAATTAAGTCACTAATTAACACACGGTAGATATTATTTCCACTAAGCACTGCAGTGCCCTGGCACTCTGACTAGAGCATTTTTCAAGTCCCCCCTAGTTGATCCCAACTCGGGTTTATATGGCAAACTACCAAAGTTGGCCACGTGACGTTATCCTTTATGCCCCCACACAGGTGGCACCGTGGCAGATCATCCCTTGTCAAGAATCCATTTTCCTGGCTTTAGTCCTGTCAAAGTTGTCAGTAATAGTTTAGATTCTCAAACAAGCCAGCGAGTTTCTGTCGAGTTACAACAAAGAGTTGCAAATAACCCCGTCAATCCTCTCGATGTGCCGGAAACCAAGAATTGACAGATGCACTGTTTTCTCCCTAGTCGGGCACTTCCGACCTGTTGATAAACTGTCAATCTTCTGTTCCGTGGTGACAATCCCAGCAGCCATTTCCGTCTGATGTCCGGCAGTATAGATGACAAACGGAACCATTCCATATCCTAAGCCGACAATCATATGTGATTCTAACTGTTAATGAACTGCCAACTCGATGTATCCATTCCTTCTCACTCACCACCAAATGTGTTTATGGGCTGACACGATGTAACCTGTGCAGCTGTGTTTACTCTGTTAGTACGACTGTTGTGGCCTAGAAAATATACGCCACGCAAACGTCGGTATTATTAGCTGGTTAACTCATGGCGCTCGTGACAATCCCCTTGCTCTCAATCGCAGGGAAGATACTCGCCAGAAGTCTTCTGAATCGCCTCACGGTCCATCTCGATCAAGGTCTTCTTCCTGAGAGTCAATGTGGCTTCAGAAAAGAACGAGGAACTTTTGACATGATTTTCGCTGCAAGGCAGCTGCAAGGGAAATGTCAGGAACAGAACGCCGAAATGTTCTCCACTTTAATTGACCTTCCCAAGGCTTTTGATACAGTCAGCAGAGAAGGACTGTGGAAGATTATGGCAAAATATGGCTGTCCACAAAAGGTTGTCCAAATAGTGCGGCTATTTCATGATGGCATGCAGGCAAAAGTACAAGCAAATGGTAAACTGTCTGAGCCCTTTACTGTCACCAATGGAGTGAAGCAAGACTTTTTCCTGGCACCAACACTGTTCAGCCTCATGTTTTCAGCTATGCTGACGAATGCTTTTGAAATCAACGACATTGGAATAGACATCAACTACCGCATGGATGGTAAATTGTTTAATCTCAGAAGGCTGAAAGCTAAAACCAAAGCTACCAGCGACACCGTCAGAGAACTGCTGTTTGCTGATGATTGTGCTCTATATGCCAACTCAGAGGCAGATATGCAACACAATGTTTCTGCTTTCTCACATGCCTGTGCCAACTTTAGGCTCAAAATCAACTTCCAGAAGACTGTAGTTATGTACCAGCCAGCTTCATGGATTAATCACACCGTGCCGAACATGAAAGTGAATGGTCATAGACTAAGTGTTGTGGACAAATTCACCAATCTTGGCAGCACTGTGTCACAAGCTGCCACAACTGATGACGAAGTGAATGCAAGAATTTCCAGGGCCAGCAGACTCTATAAGAATGTGTGGGACAGAAATGGAATAAGCCTGCAAACAAAGCTGAAAGTCTGCAAAGCAGTTGTATTATCCACACTGCTATATGCTTGTGAATCCTGCACTTTTTACCAGCGACACGCTAGGAAATTAAACAACTTCCACACAGTCTGCCCTCGGAAGCTATTGAAGATTAAATGGCAAGATAAGATCTCAGACACTGAAGTCAGACAAAGAGAGTCAATTCCCAAATATCCACACACTACTAATGAAGAATCAGATTTGCTGGGCTGGTCACTTGACTTGCATGCTAGATCACAGGCTCCCTAAACAATTTTTTTTTTTTTGGGGGGGGGGGGGGGGGGGGGGGGGGGTGAGCTGCGTTGTGGTAAACGCTCCCAAGGCGGCCAGGGAAAGCGTTTTAATTAAAGACACTCTGAAGATCTCACTAAAAGCTTGTGGAATTAATCATGACAGTTGGGAGATCAAAAGACCAAAATTCATGGCTTACATCATTACACAAGGGTGCAGTCACTTGTGAAGCAACCAGGACTGCAAGAGCTGTGAAGAAAAAGCTGGACAGAAAAACCACTGCAGGAGATCCTCCTCCTGGAACGTCAAGGATTCTTCACCCACATTGTCAAAGAACATTTCGAGCCAAAATAGGCTTTATCAGCCATCTTAGAACGCACAACTCCATACTTTCAATCCCACTGGATGAAATTTATAGTCATCATCATTCTTGATGGACAAACAACAATACGCCGTGTTAGTAGTGTCGAATCTATTTAGACCCGGAAGGATAAAGTTAACTGCATGTTCTTCACAGATCGCCACGATCAACCCCAGCATGTTTGCCTATTTGTGATGTTCTAGGTAGTTGTAAAACAGTAGTTTGCCTTTGCTTTCTGAACGGGTTATTTATAATTTATACTATTGTGAAAATCAAGGTAATAAACCCAAATTATCGCAACGTTTGTGAATGCTTTCAGTGCGGTCAGATCACATGTAGAGTCAGTATTTATATCATTGAATACTTCACGGTGATTACTGAAATCTGACAAACGTATATGCTCGGCTTCTTTTTTACACAAACATCCTTTAGTGTATGCTCCTGCATGGATATCAATGTTAGACAATGCGTATTGAAGTGGTGAAGAACCCGAAGGAGGAAGTATGTGGTTTATTGGAAGAATACTTGGGAATAGCAAGTGCCATAGATACGAAACACTGCCAAAGTTAGTAACTTAATTGTTGTGAAAGACGCAAAAAAAAAAAAAAAACAACAACAAACACATGGTACAGAGATTATATTTCGTGTAGTTGGGGAATTAAATATGCCAGAATTAATTAATAGGCCTCAGACGAAACGAGAAAACATGCGATGAGTATGTGACAAATTGCAGCTGATATGGCTACAACTTGCATTAAACGTTAGTAAATACAGTCTTTCACAGCGTAAGTTTTCCCCGGCTCGTTAATGAATTATAAATTATATAAAACGTGGGACGCAGAGGTGTTTCCAAGGCACCAGGGCCGCGTTATATACTGGTCAAGATCTATCGAGTGTCCTCGGCAACAGGTCCCTTCGGGGTCCTGGCTAAAGTCAGTAGGATTGCCGATTCCTCCGAAATCGGAGAGTGTCTGCCTGTATAGCGAGGAACCACCAGTCTGCACACCAATAAGCCAGACATGGGACAACGGATACTCACGCAAACCTCAGGTCCTATATGACATCACACTGATGTTGGACAACAGGATGCCTTCATCCGACATAAGGACTTCACGTTAGAGCTCAAGGCTCAAGCCAACGAACACAAGCAAGCAAGCATATAAAAAGTGGTTGTATATGACTTTTCTCCGTAATCTCGTATACTCTCGTCGGTGACGTGATGACGGTGAGAATCAGCAGTGGTTCAGATCGCATCGGTAACTTACGGGGTATGTGAGCCGGCCGCTCAGGACGCAATGGCAAACTACTTAGCGTAATCTTGCCAAGAAATCAACATACACTGAAAGATGCTGGTGTTGACCGCCATGTCCTGTAAAGGATATGGAAAAAAAAATATTAAACTGCCTGTGTACGAGTCTGATATTAAACTTTGTGCATACTGATCCTATATTAAACTATCTTTGTATCATCATCATCATCAAATTTCCTGCCAGCTGGCGTATGCGTTCATTGCTCTCCGCAGATCTCAGTCATTAGTGTTCTGGATCAACTCTGCCTGCCTCTGCCTCTCCAATCCTCGATCTTTCTAGTTGTTACGATGTTTTCAATGTCTCTCTTCTCATCACATGACCAAAGAAAGCTGTTTGTCTCTTTCTTATTGTATATAATGTTCTAGTTTCATTAGCCTCTTTCAGACAATCGTTGTTAGTTACTCTGTTAGAGAATTCGCAACATTCATCTCAAGAACCACATCTTTGTTGCTTCTAAGTTCTTCCTAATTTGTTCATTTACGTTCCAAGATTCACAGCCATACAGCAATACTGATTCTATATAGAATTTCAGCATTCTCATCTTACATTCATTGATAGTGTCTTATTGCAAAAGATACTCTTCATTATTTTAAATGCGGCTTTTGCTTGCGTTATTCTGCTCTTAATCTCTGTTGTAAATCTTCCATCTGATGTTATAAATGCCGCTTGTTTTTAAAATTATCCACTTGGTTAAGAATGTTCCCTTCTATTTCTATGTCACATTTTGGTGTCACAATTTTCTTTGATATTACCAATGTTACCGTTTTCTTGATATTGAAGTCTATGCATATGTTTCATAATAAATTGGCTACGTAGAAGTCTCTTTTAAACTGTATACTTACAAGTCTCACATTAAACTAACTACAAGTTTCATATAAAGATGTCTAAGTACAAGTCTCATATTAAACTGTCTAAGTAAAAGACTTATTAAACTGTATACGCACACGTGTCATATTAAAGTGTCTACTTACCAGTCGCATATTAAACTGTCAACGTAAAATTCGCATATGAAACATCTACATACAAGTCTAATATTGAACTGTCTATCAACGACTCAGATGTTAAGCTAAGTACCACACTTACATTTCACTTACACATACGAGTGAGATAGTAAACTGTTTACCCACGAGTCCCATACTCGAATAAATCTCATATTAAATCACATGTTAATTTCGCTGTGTACCATTCTATATTAAACTGTCCAAATACTAGGCTCATACCAAGCATTATATAAATTAGTTCCATTTTAAACTATCCAAAATACATTCTATATTAAACTGTCCAAATAAGAGGCTCGTACCAAGCATTATATAAATTAGTCCCATTGTAAACTATCCAAACTACATTCTATATTAAACTGTCCAAATACTAGGCTCATACCAAGCATTATATAAATTAGTCCCATTTTAAACTATCCAAACTACATTCTATATTAAACTGTCCAAATACTAGGCTCATACCAAGCATTATATAAATTAGTCCCATTGTAAACTATCCAAACTACATTCTATATTAAACTGTCCAAATACTAGGCTCATACCAAGCATTATATAAATTAGTCCCATTGTAAACTATCCAAACTACATTCTATATTAAACTGTCCAAATAAGAGGCTCCTACCAAGCATTATATAAATTAGTCCCATTGTAAACTATCCAAACTACATTCTATATTAAACTGTTTGCTTACCATCTCTGTAGCGAAGAGGTTACGGACGCAATTCGTAATCCCGCACACCGCGTTCGAAACACATCTGCGGGCGATTTGGTAGGAGACTGTCTTGCGTTGGTTTTGATACAATGGTAGTAGTGCCGGTCGTTTAGAAGGCAGTGGCAAACTACTCAAAGTAAACTTGCCTAGAAATCACAAACAGTCAAATAATGCTGGAGTTGACTGCGACGACCTGTAAAGGATATGCAACTGACTTAACTAACGAGTCCTAGGCTAAAGCATCTCAGTATCATTCGAAAGTAAACTTTCTACGAACGAATCTAGCTTTCAACTGTCTACTAACCAGTCCCCATGGTACAATATCTACACACAGACAGCACGGATAGATCAGTGGCTAGTATGCTTGCATGACGGTCTCGTGGTCATGGGTTCGAATACGCATCGAGGCGGATTATTACAATTGTCCCCGGCTTCCAGGTCAACCCAGTCTACAATGGCTATTAGGAAATGCCGTGGGAAGTAAAGGCGGTCAGTGTGGTATTGACTACGACGTCCATTTAGTGCTGAGTGGGCCAGGTACTGGATGGTAATGATACGTCATTTACGGTCTATGTTTATCGACTTCTAACTGTCGAGGAATGTTTAACATGCACAATGTGTGTGCTTGACGTCCTATTTTCTCTCTCCTTATATTAGAACACCGGCGTCTCTGGCTCAGGAGTTAGTGAAACGCCAATTTCACAATACTCCGAAATACAGAGTTGAAGGCTCGATATCTGCCCCAGGTGATTGGGAAGCAGATCGCTTTGCGTTGATTTCCACAGTATGAGGCGACAACCGTTCAGAAAGCAATGACAAACTACTGAAAGTAAATCACAAACAGCCAATAAATGCTGGGGTTGATTGCAACTTCCTGTAAAGTGTATACACCTAACGTTTTGTTCTGACTGAAAGACTCGGCATTCGATCCCCTACACATATATTAAGGCGGGTGAGGCACTATACATCAACCACTTACAAAAGTATTCTGAATGTTGAATTAGACGATATAGAATTAAGCCATGCCGACGTTATTTCAGGTATTCAGAATGACATATCATAAACCAAACACACTAAATTAACCCAAGTGATGACGATCAGAGGTACAGATAACATAAACCAGACAATGTTCATTAAAACAAGGTGACGGCAAATGCAAACAAATCTAGAGTCGTGCATGTGTCTGCGAGGCATGGACTATAAATTATACAAATCAAACAAATGTTTATGAAATGTCAGAATAGAGCAAATAAGAGGGATAGATTACCCTGCGGTATTTACTTAACTGAAAAATTAGTAGGCGGTGAGATTATTGATGCCGGATTCTGTCCTGTGGAACCTATATTAATGGGTGTAAACAAAGATGGCATCAGCACCTTCATTCCGTTTAAACCTCTACAGGAATATTATGAATTAAAACCTATCTACTTCTTTAATTTGAGACTTTAACATGAACGTCTGAATGTGTACTCGAAAGTAGACAATTATCTTTTGATACACATTATGTCTGTGATTACAATTTTTGATATGAGTATAGGGTCTAACCATGCGGTTATAGGACGTATTATCAGATATCCATTTGTTTTTGTTTATTTGTTAAAGAAAAAGTTTGTTGCATATCCTTTACATGGCGTCTCAGTTAATTATATAATGTTTTGTTGTTGGTTGTTTGTGATTTCTTGGCAAGTTTACGTTCAGTAGTTCGCCATTGTTTTCTGAGCAACCGGTACTCATACTTTCTGTTGTCCTTCACTGCTCGATGCCGTTAGGTGTCGCGGACTTGTTTGATTATTGGTATCCGAGCTGGGGCTCGCTCGGTCGCTCGGTACACTGAGATGTGGGTTTTTAACTATTGATGACTCCGTGGATCCAACTTTTCTTGTGGTGTTCCCCTGCCTTTTGATGTTTCCATTTTCACGACATTGGGTTCATTCTCATTAGATGGCAAAACCAGTTAAGTCTGTTTATCAATGAATTTAACAACTGGTGTTGCTGCAACTATTTTATAGAACTTCATTTCTAATAATATAGTCCTTTCTTGACTTGTTCGCTGATTTTCTCAGGCATCACATTTTACAGGTTTTCTTTCTTGTTCTTTAGTTTGTGCCCATGTTTGGAATTGATAGCACAACGTGGTATAAAAATTGCACTTGTAATGTTCTTCTTCATTTCCATGGGGATAGCTGGATGTTTCATGATGGGCGTAACTGGATATGTAACATCATAGGCTTGTTTAGTTCTGGTCTCCATCTCTCTATCTAATTTGTCATCTGATGTAAAGATTCTCCCATGATATTTGAATTCGTATACTTGTTTTAGCCTGTGCTCGTTTATCTGTATAATTATTTGATAATTGTCTTTACTTATATTCATCACTACTGTTTTATTTTTTCAATGTTGATCTTCATATTCTGTTTTGTGCAATTATTCTGGACTAAATCTATGTGTTCCTGTAGTTTTTCACTACTGCTATGCAGTCGACATTGGTATCGTCACTCATACCATTGTATCAAATTCAACGCTAGGAAGTCTGCTGCCAAATCGCCCGCAGATGTATTGCGAATGCGGTATGCAGAATTACCAACTGCTTCCATGACACCTTCGCCACAGGCCCGATTATCTTTGCATTTTCTTCTGGCTGTTTGTAATTTCTAGGCAAGTTTACCTTTAGTAGTTTGCCATGTCTTTCTGAACGAGCTGCACACATATCATTGTATCAAAACAAACGCGTGGTGGTCTGCTGTTAAATCTGCCTCAACTATGTTTCGAACGTGGTATGCGGAATTACCAATTGCGTCCGTAATTTCTTCGCTAAACATCCGGTATCTATCAGGAGGGTGGGGGAGTTCATTTGAACTCCGTTCGTGCCTCACCGCGCGTAATTGCGTACGTTGAACATGATCATGTCATATTCATGTGATAAGTGCTGACCAATGAATAGAAGAGCACGTGTTTATCGTCCCATGATGCATAGGTTCTGTTTCTGACCGTTGAGAAAATGGCCGGGTTGATCCAAAATCCGTCCAAAGAAGTTCAAAGAGCGGTGATTCAGTTTCTTACGGCTTCATCCCACCCCACGTGGGTTCACTTCTAGATTTTACCCATCGGCGAGCCCTCTTCACGACAGCTGTAGTAGACATCTACCTAAAATTGAGTTTAAATGTGCTACCCTTCGCATGCGCTGTATTGCCGACAACCATGCGCGCCATTTGTCTGACATTAGCTCTTGTATTTGCACCCTCGATCGGCGTCTTAAACATCTTACCTCAGGTAATTATTTCCTGTATTGTGTGATACGCTGTATCATCAACAGCACTAACCACCACTTATATAAATGTCTATCCACGGCTAAAAAGCTAAGTTAACCAAACTTCGTGCCCCTACCCCTTTCGCCTCTTCTCTCTCGGCTCACCCTACCATCGTTTCCAACAATTTAGTTGTGTGCATACCTCCTGATCTCCCCCTATCAGCACCGGAGAAGTCGGTCCTTAGTAAAGGCCTCCGTTTCATACCTCTGCGTCCTTCTGGCGACAGATATGCACTACTGCAGGACGTCCATCGTTTCCATCGCACTCTCAGGTTGAAATATCACTTCAGTAATCAACCTACTAAGGACAACTCCTCGGATCCCACCGATCACTTCTCCCACCTTTCTAAACGCAGATCCACTTGGGTCCCCACTGCAGGAGCATCCAAAGCCTTAGATCTCTATATTGAGAAGACGCTCTTCGACATAGAACAATTGAAATTCAAGCCACTAAGGCACTCGAACCTTACAGCGGAGGAACAACAGGCGCTCACACATTTGAAACGCCGTGATGATATTGTTATCAAGCCTGCCGACAAGGGAGGAGCGTTAGTGGTTTGGAGGAAGGACTTGTATATACAGGAAGGCAACAAACAACTTGGGGATGCCACTTTTTACAGACCACGGACAGAAGACGGGACGGTCATTAACAACACCGAAGTCAAGAGTGTGACGAATGCCATCATCAGACAAGGCCTCTTGCCTAGCTCTGCCACCTCGCTGATCATCCACGATAGTTGTTTGGGCAAACCCACCTTGTACATGCTGCCTAAGACACACAAGCTAGGGAACCCAGGCAGACCCATCGTCTCGGCCTGCTCTTGTCCTACTGAACGGATTTCAGAGTTCCTTGACAGCATATTTCAGCTGTTGGTTACTAGTCTCCCCTCATATATCAAAGACACCAACCATACTACCTCCATCTTCGATTCCATCAGCTTCACCACCCCTTTTCAGCACCACATCTTTACTTTAGATGTGACTTTACTCTATACATCTATTCCTCACTCTGACGGCCTTAAAGCCTTGGAATTTTTCTTAGACAAAAGACACGGCCCCACCATAGCCACCGGACCATTGCTGCGTCTGGCAGAGTTAGTCCTTAACCTCAATTCATTTGAGTTCAATGGGGACTATTTTGACCAGATCAGCGGGGTGGCCATGGGCACTAAGATGGGTCCGAGTTATGCCTGTCTGTTCATGGGCTATCTTGAACACCAGGTATGGAGTCAATACACTGGTAGGCTCCCGGAGCTCTATAGGAGGTATATCGATGACTGTTTTGGTGTTTCAGACATGCCATTGTCTGATCTCCAGGACTTCATTGCCTTTTTCTCTAACTTTCATCCTAGCATCAGACTCACCTCCACTATTTCCTCGTCGGCTGTTAATTTCTTAGACATAACAGTTTCCTTAGGTTCTGCTGGCCTATGCACGACGGTTTACTATAAACCGACTGACTCACATGCATTCCTTCTCTATACCTCCTCCCATCCTCCCTCTTGCAAGGATTCCATTCCTTTCTCACAACTGTCACGTCTCCGACGGCTTTGTCATGATAATAACGACTTCCGTCAAAAAGCCCACGAAATGTTTGATTTCTTCCGCCTTCGAGGCTACCATGAGAATGTTCTGTCTACAGTTCTTCACCGCTGCCAGTCTATTAGTCGTGCCGAGGCTCTCTCTTCCAGGCCGAAACCACGTAATAATAGACCTATTCTCTCACTTACCTACCATCCTCATAATATTGCTGCCAAGAATATTCTCATGAGGCATCTACCCATCCTCCAGGCAGACCCGGTCACTCGCGATGTCTTCTCAGAGGCCCTACTTGTGGCATACAGGCGGGATCGTAACCTGAGGGATGTGCTGGTCCATAGCACTCTATCACAATCCCACCAGTCTCTTCCTGGCACGACTGCATGTCTTCGATCTCGTTGTAAGACTTGTCCATATGTCCTTCAAACCACAAGTCTGACTTTCCCTAAGACTACTTTCCACATCCGGGAGGGTTTCTCATGTACGAGTCGCAACGTTATCTATGCGATCATCTGCACACGTTGCGACATGAGGTATCTTGGGAAGACGGGCCTTCGTCTGGCGGACAGATTTAGACAACATTTATCCGATATCGACAGTGGTGCCAAGAAACCGGTACCCCTACACTTCAACAGTTCCGACCACTGTGGGGTTGCGGACATACGTGTTACGGCGATAAAATCGTGCACATCTCACGAATGCGATCGCAAGACATTGGAAATCCGTCTTATCTTCCAGTTGGGTTCACTTTCCCCTCACGGCCTCAATGTCCAACACAGTTTTATTTAAGTCCCCTACGCCCCTTATCCCCCCCCATCTCCGCAATCGTATAGTCCACTTCCAAGCCAGTTGCATGTCCTTCGCAGGACGTGGTAGTCAACACCAGCATTACCTCTGCCTTCTGTGATTTCCTGGGTGGTTTGGGTGGGATCGCTTCTCATTGCGTTCTGAACAACCGTCACTTGTGCTACTTTTTGATAGCAAACGCTTGTTGGTCTGCATCCATATTGCCCACAGCAGCGTTTCGAACTTGGCGTGCGGAATTGCGAACTGCATCCGTTACATCGCACCAGAGTTACACATCTATATTTTTCCATTCGGTCTGCTGGGCGCACCCCGACCCCCCCCCCCCTCCTCCCAGCGCGGGTTTCCTCACCGGTTGACTTAACCAATCACCGAGTTTCTGGCTGCACTGACCTTTAGTCAGTTGACCCCGTTAACCACTACATCCGTTTCATTCCACCCATGGATAGCCGTTTCAAGCTAGGACACAGATAAGTTGATATTTGTACATTCATGTAGTGTCGACAGTGTATTTGTTAATCTATTTTTGTTTGTTTGTTCTGTGCTGACAAAGACTTTGGCCGCAACGTCCATTGCTTTTTGAAGTCGTGCTTTGGTAAAACTCTCAACCTACTTCTCGTTTTTCAGTGATTCATTCTTTTATTTGAAGGATGTCGACCAGTGGACATTCATCGAAGAATGCAGGCAGCGTATAGTAACAAATGGCCGTCGAAGACAACAGTGACAGGGTGGGCATAAAGGTTTCGGAAGGGTTAACGACAGATCTTCGATGGCCGGATCAAGCGCATATTGTTGCAACAGAAAAAAACCATTGTCAAAAGTTATGCAGCAGCACAGATGAACCGTTGTCGAAGCATACGTTAGCTAGCGAAAGAATTTGATGTGTCAATTGGGACAATTCAAAATTTCGTTCGTAAGAAACTGCGATATCGGAAGGTGTGTTCACAGAGGGTGCCACGGATGTTGACCGACCACCAAAACGAGGAACGCATGGCATGTTGTTTGAACCGCTTACTGCGTTACAGAGAGAAGGGTGATGCATTTCTCTTCCGCATAGTGGCAGGCGATGAATCATGGTGTCACCATTTTGAGCTGAACAGTAAAAGAGAGAGCATGCAATGAAAGCATGCTGGATCACCAAAAGCCAAACAATTCAAGATACCGGTTTCCGCTAGTAAGGTTATGCTGAGCGCACTTTTTGACCATGAAGGACTATTGTTGGCCGACTTTAAAGAACCTGGTGCCAACATCAACTCAACCCATTACTTGCAAACACTAGAATGTCCCGAAACAGGAACCTAATATGCGTCTGTTGTTTTCATTGTGTTTTGTATGCCTGAGTGCGGGGAGGAATAGGTTTCTTCTATCATAGCGAGCGGGGAATTATCGTCCGACAGCGCTTATGCCATCAGCGACATTTCTCAACCGTTACACTCACGCGCCAGCTGTAAAAGAAGCTAGACGTAGACTGAGACTTCCGGTCCCCAGCATGGCTGTTAGGCATTGAACCGCTACGGCCTCTGGAGTAATTATCTTTGTGGCTGCGGTTTGCATTTCACATTTTCCTCATGTTGGACTGGTAGTATATAGTTCCATCGCCCTGCTACTGAGTGAGTGCGTGGCGCGACTCTGTGAGCTGTGATAATTACGCGGAATGCTTCTACATACCCTCTTTTGTTTGTACAGTGACCTGCATGTTCGGAACATTGGCTACCGGTTGTTGCTGAATTGACTGATTTTCCTTTTCGGTTCACGAGTGCATTTTTCAAGAGGCTCCTGGGAGTCGGCGCTGGAGCTGCGGGGTTCGTGCTTAATGCGACGCTTTCGGCGGGTCGCCCTACGGATAGAGACAGAGTCATGTGAGAAAACCCGGGTCAATGAGGTCTTTCTGGTGACTGCCGATTCCATCGACGATGAACTGGGGTTTTCGCGGACGGCTTTTGTGTTGGCATTCTGGTCGCGGCATTATGCACAGTGTACCTGTGCGGGCTGTTGGATTGCCGAGACTCTTGTCTATTCAACTTTTCACATTGGACAGTCGGGAGCATGTTGTATGATATTCACTGGCACAGGAACGGAGCATAACGGATTCGATAAAGGAGAAAAGGGCGACCCGTTGCCGTGAAGTTGGAACCTCGACTAACTAACTTACTAAACAAACAGACGTGGACTGATCATAGCAATACAAATGTGTGTTGTTATTGTTGCTTTCGCTATACATTACGACAATTCCAAATACTTTAAAATGTAAAATAAACACAGCGGAATGTGTTTGTTTCTGTGATGCTTTGATTACGTCACAGATCTAATCTATCATAACCCAGTGGACTTCAGCCAGCATAAATGTTGGAAGAAATTAACATTTGGCTCAAAATCATAGAGATTAAAGAAACGTCAATAATTACCAAATAATTTAAAGAAAAATTAATAACTACCGAAGAGGTTAGAGAAAATTTAATAACTACCAAATGGATTTTGAAAAGTGAATAATTACCAAATAGATTAAAGAAAAGTTAATAACTACACAATAGATTAAAGAAAGTTATTAACTTCCAAACATATTAAAGAAAAGTTAATGACGACCAAGCATTTTAAAGAAAAGTTATTGACTACCAATTATTACTTTTGTTGCAGTTATTAACACAGAGCTGTGAGTGCAAAATAGAGGATCAATATGTTGTGTTACTTACTTTCAGTTGGTTCGTGATGATTCAAGAGGAGCGGGTGAACGAAAGGTTGAGATAACGTCGTGTAGGTCTAAGGATCCGAGATGGAATCCTTGGTAAGACAGGAGCTTCTTCTTCTTCTTCTTCTTCTTCTTCTTCTTCTTCTTCTTCTTCTTCTTCTTCTTCTTCTTCTTCTTCTTCTTCTTCTTCTTCTTCTTCTTCTTCTTCTTCTTCTTCTTCTTCTTCTTCTTCTTCTTCTTCTTCTTGAAAATCTCTTGATGCTCGCTCTGGGGCAGACATAGGCGATTATGATTCCCCAAGTCTCCCTGCCATCTAATGTACTTTTGGTTCACTTCTTCTGTTGATATATCTCTTAAAGTCCATGCGACTTTTTCTGAATACCTTGACTAGCGACATTACCTTGTAACACACATGTAATACATCAGTAATGTATCGTATGTCATCTTCCCTGTCCATCACATTATTAACATTCTTTTGAAAAAGCAGCACACATCCACTGCATCCAGTTTTCTTCACCATTCCTTCACTGTACATACTTTGCGTCCACTCGGAAAAATGACACCATAACTTTTTTGTACTCTAATTTTTCTGCTTGTGCTGTTTCTGGCTTTTAATGATGTTGCTCATTGCTAGAAAAGAATCATGTCTGTGTCTCTGTGTAATTATTCTGTCAGATGTTACTGTGTATTCTAGATGTTGAAAATGATTCACCTGTTTGATTCTTACATCCATACTACATAAAAGCATATCACAATTTGTTCTTTCATGGAAAGTACAATGCATTCAACTTTTAAAACGTTTAATGATAATTTCTTGCACAAGCTCTCTTCTACTACTTTGTCTAGAGTGGTTTGCAGACTACTTTTAGAACCTCCTATTATAACTACAACTTCAAGAAACAAATAAAAACCGTAAACTAATTCTGGAAATTAAAGGCTGTCAGTCAAGATTTTTAGGGCAAATTATGAGGAGGAAAAAAAAAAAGGAAAACTTAGCAACAACTGGAAAGATTGATGGGGTTAGTGTAGGGGGAAGGCAGAGAGATAAATTTCTAAATGACTTGGCCACATGGCGGAGTCTAGACAAGAACACAGCTGATTCAAGACTGGTGATTGTGTGAGATTGCGAACCTGACCGCCCACGCTTATCGGCATGGCACATGCTGATAATGACTGTCATTTCTTAGAATGTGTATATTTATATATAAATCATCATCATCATCATCATCATCATCATCATCATCATCATCATCATCATCATCAAATGCCCTGCCAGCTGGCGTAGGTGTTCATGTCTCCCCAAAGATCGCGGTCCTTGGTGTTCTGGATCAACTCTGCTGATGATATTCCTCCATGACAGCGTCTCAGTTCATCTAGCATCATTTCACTTAGTCTGCCTCTGCCTCTATTCCCTTTGATTTTTCCAGCTGTCACGATCTTCTCCAATGCATCTCTTCTCATCACATGATAATAGAAAACCCGCCTGTCTCTGTCTTATTGTTATATATAGTGCTCTAGTTTCATTAGCCTCTTTCAGGCAATCATTGTTATAAGGGTCGTTAATTTCAAACCCGTTTCAATGGCTTTATTACAAAAGCATGACAGAAACATTAACAAGTGTGGTAGAATTAAACAATTCATTTTGAATGAATTATGCACCATGGGTTGGTCAGAAGAAGCCGTAGGCATTCAGGCAAACATCCCATTGCTTAGCTAGGCGGCGAATGCCGTCCGCAAAAAAAAAAAAAAGATTGTGGCTGCTCACTCAACCAAGTGTTTACCGCGTTCATTACGTCTGCATTTGAGTGAAATCGTTGCCTCTTGAGAGCTTTTTTTTAGAGGTCTGTCAAGGTCCTACACTGTACTGAGACAGACTAGTGACAGTAGAGGGGTTAGGACTTATAGGACATAGAGACAGGACGTCTATAAAGGTATAGACTGAATAGAAACAGCACCCAAGCCAGGACGTAATAATAGATATGACTAGACTCGGGTGGGAACACTAACGTGTTATAATTAGGACAATAGAGGGACCGTCCCAGGGGTAGGGGGCGGGCAGACGTAGACGTGACAACGTGACGTAGAACAGAACTCTAGAAGGCAGAGACGATAGTGCTGCGTGCACCACGAGGGAGCTTGACCGCGTAGGCAAGCTGCGAGCTGAGTTAAGACAGACGGGGGACAGACGGCTTTCTGACTGGACGTGTTTCTAAGTTATTGAGTGTCTATGAACGCATGCAATGTTTAGCGAGAGTGTGTTGTGAATTCATACATTGTGTAATGTGATTAATAAGTATTCTCTATTTATGTACAGGCAAAGAACGCCTTAGAGAATTGTTAGGCTTGCCTGAATAAATATTGTAGAGAAAACATCTGTGCATATTATTATCATTTGTGAGGTACAGATGAGGTTTGCCTGAGTGCAGGTCTGTGACAAGGTCCGAACAAATGAAAATCACATGGTGACAAATCAGGACTATAGGTTGGATGTTGCAGAATTTCTCACTTCCTCCAAGCTAATGTTTCCTGCACAATCTTTGCGACATGCGGACGAGCATTACCGTACAAGAAAATCACACCGCGAGAAAACATGCCGGGTCGTTTATTCTTGATGGCTTCTTTGCAGCTTGTCTAGTGTTTGCAAATAGTGGGTAGAGTTGATGTTGACCACAGGTTCTTTATAGTAGGCCAACAATAGTCTTTCAAAGTAAAAAAAAAACTGCGCTCAGCATAACCTTACCAGCGGAAACCTGTAGCTTGGATTTTTTGGCTTTTGGTGATCCAGCACGCTTCCATTGCATGCTCTCTCTTTTGCTGCTAGGTTCAAAGTGGTGACACCATGATTCATCGCCTGCAACTATGCGGAAGAGATAGCTACTCTGAGAGTATAAAGAATTCGCATCAATTATCTCAGGAACCACATGTATGTTTTTCCAAAGCATTGTCCTGCTATGGATCTGTGATATGAGCGTGCTCATGACATCATCAGCGCAGTTCGCTCTTGACTTCAATATTGTGCCTCCTGTTGTTTACTATATCAAGATCTTATTTTATCTTGCCATCAACTTGACACGAGGATTTACATTTGTATCCTTGTGCTAAACCGTGAAATCAACACATCGTGTTTAATTTGCCCATGTCTATAATTAAAGTTTGTTAGCGAATGAGGGATTTGAGTGTAGTAGATAACAGCTTGATTATCTGAATTTCGCCGACGAAATTGTCCTGCTGTTACACACACGAGATTACATGCAAGATAAACTAGGCACACTTGATGGGAGTTCACATCAATAATGCCTAAAATTCACACGTGATAGACAAAGCTAATGAGAATGAAATCAAATATGTGATAACACGATCTCCCTTAGTGAAACGTCATTTCAAGGGTTGGAATCAGACATCTACAAGGGTAACAATGAAAGATAGACATATTGAAATAGAAATACATCGAGATGAACTTCATATCAATAGGAAGTTGTAGAAGTCTAAATAAATACTTGACATGCAATTGGAACTTACATCCATATTGTTATATGATTAGAAATGTAGAGAGCGACCAACACGTTTACAAACTATAAACATTCCATAACTGATGTCCGCGCAGAATATTAGGAGTAATTGCTAAAACAGAATCGCTATTATCTGGTTCTTAGGGAGAGAACTAGACATATTCCAACGAATCAATTGATAGGAATAGTCGCTGGCGCTGGATAGGCCACACATTGAGACACTGATAATAGATAGTATAGGGTATATTTGTAATGGCCGTTCAGTGTTTGAACATATTGCAGGTCCACGTTTTATATTCACCCTGTGTAAAGTTCATGCAACATAATAGGTAAATACAAAACTTGGACCGGCAATATTTTCAAACACTGCACAGTCATTACAAATACACCCTGTGCATTCATTAGAATCCAGAGGGCAAACTAATTAGTGGGAGACCTAAAATGCACAGCAAAGAGAGCTAGAAACAGCGATGAATAATGTAGGGGTGATATGGAGTGAGCTACAATAGGCAGTAAAATACAGGACGGCTTGTCATTAGTTCGTTGATGGCCTACTCTCCAGCAGGGGATAAAGAGCAGAAAATAAAAGAAGATGAAGAAGTTTCCCTAAGTAAACTAGTATAGGGCACTTGGCACTTTAAAAGACAGAGAGTGAACTATGGTTTCTTTTTCCTGTCGCTTGCAGCGCAGACAATACAGCACATGGCATAGCATAACTCTTTCCATAACAGTACTTTAAGGGTGGGCGCCATGTTAGCACAGGGCTAAGGTGCTTGTGTGCTGGCCCGGTGGTCATCGGTTCGAAATCACATCTTTAAACTGGAACTGGGTTCCCAGGTTAGCCCCGCCTTAACTGGTTAGCAGGAAATTATTGGAAAGTAAATACGACCGGCCGATTTCCTGGCCTAGAGGTTAGCGACTTTTCTCCGTAATCTCGTATACTCTCCTAGGTGACGTGACGACGGTGAGAATCAACAGTGGTTCGAATCGCGTCGGTAACTTACGGGGTATGTGAGGCGGCCGCTCAGAAAGTAATGGCAAACTACTGAGCGTAATCTTGCCAAGATATCAACAATCAACTGAAAGATGCTGATGTTGACATCGATGTCCTGTAAAAGATATGCAAACATTTTTTAAAAAAATACAACCGACAGAATATTGACCAAATCACTCCTCGAGTGCCGATTGGTGTATACAAATATGTGGCCACCAACACATACCCAGTTCGCTTGAAGGCTTGTGGAAAAGGGCTGTTACTGTCATTTTTACCTGTTTATGGTGTGCATGTTGTGTTCGCCATCTATTGGACCCCGTGTTGAAGGCTGTTGTTGTCATGTTTTGGACTGTGCTGTGAGTCCTTGCAGAGGTAACTGTTACCTAATGTTCCATCCATTGCCCGCTTGTAGTTGTTATTTTAACTTTTGATATTTTAAATTGGTTTTATTCTTCTGTGTTCAAGGACAGTTGTCCCTCGGTTCTACGTTACTTGCAGTTACCAATTTGAAGGTTGTTGGTAGGCTTCAAAGATTCCAGAAACCGGCAATTTCTATTGTTGAACATTCTTTCTGTTCGCTCCGCTGATGTCAGCAGTCAAATAACTTGGTCTAATTTGGTCAGAAAGAGACCACTGACATGTTATAAAGAACCTGTTTTACTTTATGGTAGTGAATCATAAAATGCGAATAAACAAATTAGGAAGAACTTGGCAGCAGCGGGGTTGTTGATCCTCTGTTTTCTAAGCCCCGTTTTCACTTCACATTCAACTTCGGCGTCATTCGCGAAATGTCTCCAGCCAAGCTGGGTTTCCTATTTATGCTGACAAATGTTTGTCCCGTAAAGCGGTGCATAGCTGGGTAGAAAACGTTATGCGTGTGAGTCAATTGGTAAGTCACACAGATCTGTGGGATGGCAGGTTAATGGAAAAAACAACAACACACACACGCAGTTCTATGCAGCGGGTTTGGGAGGACTAATAAAACGATGGGATAAGTGCATCAATGTTGGTGAAAATTATGTTGAGAAATAAAGTGACAATGTATGTATAAAAATACACTGGTTTCAAGTTGTTATCATCTTTAGTTATTTTTCTACAGCCATTTGTGACTTACTTATTACATTACCCTCGTACCTCAGGAGTGATGCAAAGCAGCTGCAAAGATCTCATATAGTGATTTGGTCACTATCGCACTTCCCATTGATCTTTTGGGTAGTGAAATCCAACAGCCTTCTGGGATAAATGGGTAAAACAAGAGAGCCCAGATGGCAAATCGCGCATGATACAAATTTTAGGCAACTGGACATTTCAAAAATGTAGATCTCTCTATGGCAAACCTATGACAGGAAATCAGAAAATATCCAAGGCTAGATAGATTGGGGTGGGTGGGGGGAGATGGGGGTGGGGGAATCTACCTGGAGGAAGTAAACCGAGCCAACATGCACGAGGAAGACAGGTAAAGGGTACACAGCTTAGCATGATCACTCTATTTTAATGGGTAACTAATGAGAATGTGATGATAAGTCGATTAAGGAACATCTCTAAACGTGTCTACGTGGTAAAATATCAAGGTCATTTGAAAATTAAGAGTAAATTAACAAATATCATTGGCAATTAGATATGGACGAGCAATTGGATTTGAAAATAAAAATTAAAATAAATAAAATAAATTACGGATTTATTTGTAAATTCCAAGTGAAAAAGCTACCCATATCGTTAGAAAACTTTAACGGTAGTTACCATATTAGGCCACGAGAGAAATGTTATTTTCTGTGGTGACTTCAACGCTAGTATGGGGAAACACTTCCTCCAATACACAAGGGGAGGAGCTCGAGACTGCACTGGAAACCATCGACCTGGTTTGTATCAACAGTGGCTGTGTCACCAGGACAGCAAGCCGTCCAGGCGATGAGGACAGTGCTATTGATCTGGCGCTAGTTTCACCTTCACTCACTGCAGTGTGTAGATGGGGTGTCCTAGGACACCATGGCAGCGACCACCACCCATGCAGCATATTGGTGGAGAAAGGCAGAACCAGGCAGCACAAGCTAAAGGTAAAGACGTTCCAGTATGACAGTACAGGGCAAGATGTGGTGAGTAAAATAAGACGTGACAAGCGCAGAACGTTTCAGGGCAGGAAGAAAAGGAAAAAAAACTGGGAGCAGCCACCGTGGTGGAGTTTCGAGGTGGAGAAGGCTTGGGTGGATAAGCGTAGTGCTGTAAGGAGATGGCAAAATGCCAAGAAGAACAGAGCTGGTCATCCTAGTCCCTGCTTGCACTTAGAAAGAGAGATGCACACAAAAGTAAGCTATTTCAAAAAACTGGTCACGGTGGTTAAAAGCGAAAAATGGGCAGAGGTGTGTCAAAGAGTAAGCACAGACAAGTCACTGAAATTGTTCTGGCGACTACATAAAAGCATGAGTGGTGTAGTCAAGAATAAGAGCATTTCTGACTTCCAAGGTGCTGACCTCATCTGGCAGAGGACTGACGAGGACAAGGGCAAAGCCCTCTTTGAACGCTACCTTGAGCAGAGCAACCAGACAGACATGGGAGGCCGGAATCTGGCCAAGAAGGTCACCTCAGACAGATGCAAGGCCCAGAACACTTCGGATGAAGACACAGTGACAGTGAAAGAAATCAAGGCTGTGCTTCGACGATCAAAAAACAGTGCTCCAGGTCCTGATGGCATAAGATACGACGACATAAATAGGTGTACCGACAATGAGCTAGAGAAACTAGCAGACATGTACAACAACAGTATAGGGAGTGCTAGCATCAAGGAGGAATGGTTACACAGCTATCTGATTCCCTTGCCGAAGCCTGACAAAGACCACAAGAAAATTCAGGGATATCGAATTATAACCATGCAGAATACAATAGGCAAGCTGCTGGAGAAGGTAATTGCCAGGAAAATATCAAGCCAACTAGAGATGCAAGGTGTTTTCCCACCTACCCTGGGTGGGTACCGTCCAAAAAGAGAAACCTGGACCAATGCAGCAGTCTTTGCCCACGATGTCTATGAAGGTTTCCACTCAGGCACTGAAACCGTTGCTGCAGCGATTGATCGTGAGGACGCATACAACAGAGTACCACTGGATTTTTTTATGTTTCAGCTTCTTGAACTAAACGTAAGTCCATTCCTCCTTAGTTGGATCGCTGCAGCTCTCTTCCAACGGAAAGTAGTTTTTAGATGTGGCAGTTGGACTTCGGAACCAACAACAATATATCCTGGCCTACCACAGGGATCACCATTATCTCCGGTACTGTTCAACGCCTACACAGTGAGAATCACCAGTGAGCAGATCACTGGACCTGGCAGGACATTGTCATATGCCGATGATGTTTTAGTGTATCGTCAGGGTAAGGATAGAGAGGAGGTTGCTGTGGAACTACAAACCGAACTCAATCGCATAAGTACTTGGTGTGATGAAGCTGGGGCAATGGTCAACCCACAAAGGCAACAGTGACTTGGTTCTCGTTGAATAATCATATTGTCAACAATCCAACACCAACTGTAATGCTGTGTTCAGAGACGGTGGAAAGAACGCAAGCAATGAATTACCTGGGGATACGGTTTGATCGAAGCCTTGCTTATAATGTGCACATAGACCAGGTGATAACAAAGGCCAAGCGGGGTTTGGCAGCGATGCGGGTGATGGCGGCAGCAAACTGTGAGCAGCGCCATCTATGTCTTCTGTACGAGGGGCTGGTCATGTCTGTTTTGGAGTATGCAATGGCAATCCTGACTGTCAGCCATAAGCAGATAGAAAGGATGGAAAGGATACAGAATGAAGCTATGCGCATTATTCTTGGATGTACAAGAGATACAGCATGCAGGGCGATGCGCTACCTTCTTGATTTTCCAACCATTGAAGAGAGAATGCAAGTTTGCAGGGCACGTGAGTAGTAGAGGCTGGCGCGCAGACCCCACTTTTAGCCTCCAGGCTGGAGGCTGATAGGGTTTATGAAGGAAATATGGGTAAAATGGCTCCAGCCTGGAGGCTGAAGGAAATATTTTTGGGCGGGTGAAATTTTTTTTCGGCGTGTGGGAAAGTTTTCGTGGGAACGGGTTTTTTGGCGCTGCCTGGTGGGGTGTAAAAAGTAATTAAGGTAAATGTTTAGTTGGTTCTGGAAAGCGAAGGGGGAAAGTTATTTTGGTTACGTCTATTAGTATGTGTAGTGATGAACAAGGGTGTGATGGGTCGTGGTTATACTCGAAGTAAGAGGTGGTGGCGTAGACATAATGTGTATGTGTAGTGATAGACAAGGGTGTGATGGGTCGTGGTTATACTCGAAGTAAGAGGTGGTTACTGAACAAGGAGGTGTAGTTGGTTACTGAACAAAAAGAGAGTTGTAGGAGTCTGACACAGTAAAACACAGAGACAAAAGTAAAAACAAAAAAGTAATATATTCAAGTGTTTTTTATTGGTATACAACATCAAACTACTCTTAAAAAAAAGGTTTACGACCCATACATTAAAAAAGGAGTACGACCCCTAAAGGGGGTCAGTTGGTTATTATAGATAGATGAGTGGTCCTGTAGAGGTCTGTCGTGCCTGTGGTTATTAATAATAGAAGGTGAATGGAAATGAATAGTAAAATCACCTATGAATTAATCGATGGTAATTATTACTAGTGGGGGAATGGGTTCAATAATGAAACAATCAGGGTCGTGTAATACGAAGGCATTCTCCCGTCTTAGGGATAAAAGAGGCCGCCGGGGTGGTGTTATAGGTGGTAGTAACTGCAAGGGTGGGTTCTTCACCGAAAAGCTTATAAAGAAGGACATGGTGGTAAGGGGTATTAGGGGTCGATATAGCGATGTTTATAATAAGAATGGTGATGTCGATCGGGTCCGCAGATCACCCGGTGTCAATACGGTTCCAGGTGCTTGAACTGTTCCTCTAGGTGATATATCAGCGTCTACACGAGTCTCCTTGTCTATAACAAATACATAAACACAAACACAACGACAACCATACAAGTATACATACAGACATCAATCATACAATCAGGGCCATTTTAGAAGCAGGCACACAAGTATAACGAATCTAAAATACAACCGAGTACACAATGAAGCAGACACGAGTGCAGCCATAAACAGAATCATACAGACTGACAGACAGACACACAACCTCGCACACACAAACTCACACAAACCAACGAGTCACTAAACATGCAAAGCAGGGGTCATACCAACTTTTAATGCGAATAACAGACAGAGGACCAGCAACACGCAGGTTGTATGGCTACGGTAAGGAATTTCTTAACGAGAAAAAAACACGCGGTGGTAGCAGTACAACAGTGTTATGAATGGGAGGCGTCTGCGGCAAAAACACGGGATGGTACTAATAACCCTCCCCCCCCCCCCTGCTATCAATGCTTACAGCGTGGTTTTGTAGGTTGTTTCAAGTGACTTTTGGAGAGAGAGAGAGAGAGAGAGAGAGAGAGAGAGAGAGAGAGAGAGAGAGAGAGAGAGAGAGAGAGAGAGAGAGAGAGAGAGAAGAAAAAACTATACAATCGAACAAAAACAATAAAAAACGACAACCATACAAGTTTGTTTCAAGTGACTTTTGGAGAGAGAGAGAGAGAGAGAGAGAGAGAGAGAGAGAGAGAGAGAGAGAGAGAGAGAGAGAGAGAGAGAGAGAGAAGAAAAAACTATACAATCGAACAAAAACAATAAAAAACGACAACCATACAAGTTTGTTTCAAGTGACTTTTGGAGAGAGAGAGAGAGAGAGAGAGAGAGAGAGAGAGAGAGAGAGAGAGAGAGAGAGAGAGAGAGAGAGAGAGAGAGAGAGAGAGAAGAAAAAACTATACAATCGAACAAAAACAATAAAAAAACGACAACCATACAAGTTTGTTTCAAGTGACTTTTGGAGAGAGAGAGAGAGAGAGAGAGAGAGAGAGAGAGAGAGAGAGAGAGAGAGAGAGAGAGAGAGAGAGAGAGAGAGAGAGAGAGAGAGAGAGAAGAAAAAACTATACAATCGAACAAAAACAATAAAAAACGACAACCATACAAGTTTGTTTCAAGTGACTTTGGCGAGAGAGAGAGAGAGAGAGAGAGAGAGAGAAGAGAGAGAGAGAGAGAGAGAGAGAGAGAGAGAGAGAGAGAGAGAGAGAGAGAGAGAGTACGATTGCCTGGGACCAGGAATTTCTTAATGAGAAAAACATCCAAACGTATACGGCCGTTACTAACAACACCCGCTGTTTCCCTGAGTAGTATGGCGCCAGTGAACATCTGGAAAACTAATCAGTCTTTCTTCATGTCGTGCGAAGTCGAGATTCTACCATCAGATAGTTGTATATTTTCCCCTGAATCCAGAGTAGCTTGGCGCCAGTGAACATCTGGAAAACAAATCATGCTACCCCCGAGCGTGAGAAAGCGCGGAAAGTCAGACGATCTCAGTACGTCGCGTTTCTTGAAGAAAGGTAACCCACATTAGTTAGCTGGTGCTAGTCAGAGAAGGAAGTTTTAAAATCACAGTATAGGCTAAAACATTATGCTTTTTTGTGTCGTGATAGAACAGAATATTAGGGGTGTAGTACCTTCGTTGTCGTATGGGCCAGTGTTATATCTGTGATTGAGTATAGAAGCAACATATAATCAAATACACATACATACAAAAGACAACCAGTGTTATATCTGTGAGTGAGTATAGAAGCACCATATAATCAACTATACATACGTACAAAAGACAAACAGCCGTGAGATGAGGTGCAGAGCTGTTAAAACTAGACAGATTAAGATATGGGGCTTCCAGTGTAGAATTTTATTATATGCATCACCAAAACTAAACCTCTACCAAGAACACAACCTCGCTTTCCATGGTGCTTTGAGGACAAGATGCTGTATTGGATACTGAAGGTAATACCCGTTTGTCTTGTGTGTTTTTGTATGTCTGTTTCTCACCACTAACTTTCGTCAATAAGTAAGCCACATCAGAGAAAAACAACACGACTTTAAAAAATACAATAAACCCCAGTGAAGTATAGGCGTAAAACAATATATTTATTTTTCGTTCACAGTGTATGGAAACAATATAATGAATTATTATGATTACAGGGTGAAATAATTAACCATAATATTATGTAATAACAGACGCGAACACAATACATCAGCATCCTCCACCACCGAAAACAAACAAAATCGAAGATATAACTGAGTGCATGTAACAATATTATTAAAAAATAGGACAAGTTTATATTCATGAAATTGTATTAATGTGAGATTGTAATACGTACACACGTAATCATACAAACATTTTATATACATAATCCAATAGACGAGTAAGTTATATAATGTAGTACAGAATAATGTCAAAATTGTTATGGTTATGTTATGAGAAGAAATGGATTGGAGAACTTGGTGACAACTGGCAAGATCGAGGGGGACAGACCAAGGGGAAGGTTGAGAAGTAAACACCCTGGATGGCTTGGTTTTGTGGCATGCTCGAGACAGAAACACGGATCAGCTCCACGACTCTGGTGCTCGAGTGAGATAGCAGAACATGGTAGCGCCCACGCTTACCTGCATGGCATATGTTGGATGGAGTACAGAATAATCCGTATATGTATCTAAAACCCATCATAATATATTCTATTTCTGTTATATAAAAAAAAACAAAAAAAAAAAAAAAAACGTATCTCTGTCTGTAGATAACGATGCCCTGAAGCTTAAGATTACGTGTAACATCACCGAATCAATAGTGGTGTTAATAGACCAATGTTCTTGTGGTCAGGCGAAAATTCGTCTATAATATATAACATTAATTATATTTTGAAACAAAAAGCATTCAGGAAAAAACATACGACCATAACACAAATGTACATATGCTTATGAAACGGGCAGACGAGGGATTACCACCCAGTGTCTATAAAATATAACATTAATTATATTTTGAAACAAAAAGCATTCAGGAAAAAACATACGACCATAATAATTGTTTTAATCAATTAAATAAGTAATGGCATAGTCGATATATTATCACTGGCAACCTTTCTCTTTATATACAAATAAGATAGAGCATCTCTGTGTTGTGTGTATGTATATACAGAAGAGTCTTGTGTTTTGAAGCCTATATTGCTTCCCCCACTCGGTGTTTGAGTAGTGAGTACTTCTAAAAATGTGTCCTTGTTTAAATGTGTGTTGTGTGTCTTAGTCAGACCTTTGGTACTGACTTTATCATAATCACCGACACAAATATATGTCTTACTACATAACGAGACCATCCCCTTCCCTTCGTATTCTAACTTGAAAAGCCCGGGGGTTCTCTTTTCATAGGCTTTGATAGTCTGGCAATCCTTACAGGTATCAGTACTAGGGGTAATTCTATGAACAGGGCAGGTTTCAGACGGGAACCACTGAGTATAGACTCTATCATACTCTGTTCTAAGGTGTGGTCTAACTACTTCGGAGAGTGAGTCGGCACTAAGGGCCAAATATAAAGAGTCAGTGTCCATTTCACAAAGCTGAAAGTCGTCTTTAGAGATAAATTTGTCTAGAAAGTCGTAGTAGAAAGCCAACATTCTTAATTTGGCATACTGATAAACGAAGAAATCCAATCTGTAGAGGTAAATCCCAGACAGTTCTCTTCTTTACTGTCTCGACCTCAACAATGTCATCAGTAAGACAGGTCATTTTCTTAAACAAGGGATTATTTACGAATTTCGTCGTGTCTTCTACCTTACAATAGGAGACATCAGTATGTTTGGCCTTATTGGTTAGAGTTTTGCCGTAAGCGGCATTACCTAACAACTTCATTGTTTCTGCCGTAATAGTCTCGGTGGTGTGTCTGTCTCCCTCACGTCTGGCATCAGACACCTGTTATCCCCAAATTGTTTAAAACAACGAACAGGTTTATATTCAATCACCTGATATATTTCAGTGACAGCTAGATCATGTTCCAGATACCATTTTAATAATGGTGTGGTCAACAGGAGCTTTTCCCCAATATAACTACCTATTAATGTGCGACGTGGTCGTGTAAGCAAGTTATGTGATTCAGCGTACTCACACATAAACTTACCTATATGCTCTCTACCCACCTCTATGTTTTTGAAGATAGGTGCCATTTCTGAAAAATGGTCTCTGAGAGAGGGTGGCACGTGGATATCACACTCTATCAACCCAAACAAACTCTCATCTTTTACAGCACCGAGAATCTTAGTCATTGTTATGGGGAAGCGCCCAAACCATGGTGTGACGAATGGAAAATTCGTGTCTATGAATGTTTTAATATTTCTATCAGTCTTGATTAGGGTCTCCCACTCACATTCCCACATTTCTATTACTGTAATTTTAACGACAGTCTCCAGATAACCACGAATCTCTTGTGTCTTCTTAAATAACTCCACCAGTGGTTTATTATTGACGGGGTTAATAGTTTTTCCCTTGGTTAGAGGGCAGCTTGGGTGACCGTGAAATAAGCACCCATGAAATTGATAAGCTATCTTACTCTTCTTTTCCCACCCATCTACGCGGATATATCGATCGCCTAGCCGCATTTCACCCCCATTAAATTGTGTCTTCAAGGATATGTTCTGGGTATGAGAGACCCACCCTAACCATGCTCTACACTTTTGTATATACTTGTTTACCTTATGGGCTTTGAACCCATCCTCTTTATATCTAATAGTAGGGAAGTCTGATGGCATATCTTGCATAAGAGACCATAGGTATAAAGCATTCGCATCATACCCTTTAATACTTTTTACTGATTTATTACCCCTGATACGGGTCTGATTGGCCTCGTGATAACGATGAAAAATAATACTCGGTCCACCCACTATATTGGCTCGTAACATCTTGTGTAACTTCTCCTCCTTCTTGGAACATAACGAGAATACTACCTCCTTGGGGAGGGTCTTAAAGAGATACTTTAGAGTAACCCCTGGGACAGAAATGGCATCCTTAAACATGTCTACACCTAACTCTGTGTAAAAACTAACTTGTGCATCTAAAGCCTTGATAAATGGCTGAACATCTTTGTTATTATACCACACGAGAAAGTCTTCTAATGTAGTCATCTTATTATCGATCCAAGCTTTCTGACAAACTGTGTATTCTGCTTCGGAAATGTTACGATTTTTAAGCTTTGAGAAAAAAGCTGTATGAGGTGGTAACTTTGTTTCTTTTAGTTTGTCTAAATCTGTTATGAATTCATAAGGGAAATATCCCTTGGTCTCCTCAACACCATACGCCGCTAAGTATTTTGAGTAGGTGAATCCTAGCTGCTAAATAAGTTACTGATATCCTAGAATTTCAATTGATCATGTGGCAATACACATAAAATTATTATTTCTTTTAACTACATATTTGATCGACGACCCTTCTGATGTAGTAAAGTAGGAGATCAAATATGGCTTAATCATATTTAAATCATACTTACCAGAGTTATATCCTATCACAGGGATCTGTTGTAAGTACCCATCTAACTTACTCGTCAGCGTTGACTGATTCATCTCACCCAACTTTCTATACACTCCACTAAATTTATCACGCAAACATTCATATGCTTTCGATGCTACTGCATGTAGATGATCACCCATTCTATTAATCAAGTCTTGGGGATCACCAGTTGAAATAAAACAAACAGGCTTCTCGAACCCAGGTACATTGGATGCTACTGAACAGGACATTGGAATATGTTTTGCTAAATATTTAGTAGACTCTGTGTCGTTAGGTAGTTTGGCTCTAGAAAAATAACATTCATAATCATAGGCAATCCTATATGGGTACACATACGCTGTATCAACCGAAATACTTTGCTCTGCAATTAATTCCCATACTGTTTCTGTTGGATTGTAGACCCCTCCTTTATACCGAGTCTTGGTTTCCCCTCCAGTGCATGTCTTCGAATGTCTCTCCATTCTACTACAACTCGGCCATAATTTCCCACATTGTGGGCAATTAAATGAACGAGTTAAGGTGTCAATATCTTTAATATACATAAAATGGTCTTTAAACAATAATAGTCTTAATGTGGCTTCATAATTTCCACTCCCTCTAAGTTTTGGGACTAAGGCTTGGTTTTCATTATATTCGAAAATATCTATATTAATGCCAAAACATTGTTCCAAACTGATGAGTTGAAGTAGTTTAATACCAGGAAAACTACGTATGGACTCTATATGCTGCTGTTCTGCCCACTCATTAACTAAGCGTTTGGTATGTTTCTGAAGTCTGTTTATGTTCCCGCCTTTGAATAATGCTAGGGATCTAAAGAAACAATAGTTATCTGTGTACATTTTGTTACCCTGCTTACGTTGTAGTGTGTTGATGGCTTTGTTTTGTGTAATATATAGTGGTATATCGCCTAACCAACAACCTATTGGAAATTCAGGGATATGAAAGAGGTAAAAGCATATCCCAGCTACTGTCTCTAGTGTATATTTGGTGTCTGTACGTTGTTGGATGGCATAGGAATGAATATCATGTTCGTGTACTGATGTAAGGAAGGCGTCAAAGTCGTATCTGTTATTTATTAGCGCTGGAAATTTTAAAACAGAAGAATTATTAAATGAGGCATGATAGAATCTAAGATCTTGTGTTTCTCTATGTCGTAACACTAGATGAAAGCTAAAGTTGATCTTAAAGCGACTAATTTGAATATTGAAAATCTTATACAACGTATCTGTCCAGTTGATAGGGTATTGTATCTCCGGGCTAATAAAGAAGGTGTATGTCGATAAATACTTGTTAATCTTGTGATGTGTCCTGATAGCTTCCCAATTTTCTCTATATATTTGTTGAATATCCGATGGAAGGATGTGTAGTGTCTCTGGTTCTCCGGCTGCTAAGATGCTCACTTCATCTTCTACCAGTTGTTCAAGAATATTCTCGTCTGGTTGTATCTGACTGTTAGTTATATTGGTTTCATTTGGTGGTGTCGTCGAGGTTGTTGGTGGTGTTGTCTCTGATGGTGAAGAGGTAGTTGTCTCTGGTTCTGATGTATCCATAGGCCGGCTGATGACGTATTCGTTTGTGTTTTTGTAGATTGTCTTTTCTGTTGAAACGTTGTCCACAGATATGACATAAGTATGATTTCGTACTCGTGAATGGTCCGAATGTGACGATTAAGATTATAGTTCCATCACGGAAGTCTTTGTCGCACTACTGAACATCGGTAGCGGTGTGGTACTTGACTTATAATACGAGGAATCTGACCATATTCAGGTGGTGTGTTCAGCTGGTGTGATGATGCTATTGGTGGTATCATCGTTGTTGTAGAGGTAGGTGAAGTAATTCGATGTATCCATATATGGTTGATGATGTGTTCGTTTATGTTTTTTTAGTCCAGTCATCGTAGTATACACCTTATTACATAACTGACAGGTATGTATTTGGTCTTTCCCCTCGTGAATGCTTCGAATGTGGTGAGTGAACTGATACATATCACAAAAGGTTGTGTCACATACTGAACACCTGAAAGTAGAGCTGGTGGCCATATTGATGAAACACGTCGTATTGGTAAAAGGGTCCACGTAGTAGTCTTACTGGAATGTCTGAATACCTCAGCCAAGCTGTGTGTTGTTTTTAGGTGAGCCTGGTCTAGCAGTACATCAAGACCACTGATAATTCCAGCCCTGTGCAATCCTGTGTGTGGTGAATTATGATTTGTAACCACGTGTTTACCATCATTATATGACTGGTGTCGACCACTTCTCAGTTTCTGTTGTAATAGTTCAAGAGTTCTTGTTGTGAGACGCTATCACATAACCTTAGTTATCGGTACACCGACACCATGATAATTCATATCACACTTCACCAGTAAGGTAGTATTAGTACAATAATAGTATAATACTGATTATTACACTACCACACTGATAGTTGGTTTGAATGTAACAACCTATTCAATAGGAAAAAAATCCAGCACTGGGATACCACCGACATCACTACTACTGAGAGTTGTTGTGGTATTGTAGACTGAATCAGAATGACGGCTTACAGGAGACTCTGTTATTTATACATGAACTACCCACACCTACTACTGCTACCACCCCACATTTCCAAACCCACACCAGACATACCCCTCCCCCTACTGAATGTAAAAAGTATTTGAAGACACACCAAAAACACGGTATTGGTTGAGTGAGCATACAGCACAGTCAGCATTTTTACCCCCACCCGCCAAAACAATGTCTACTTCCCAGAGCTGTCTGTTTTGGTGGGAAAATAACTCGGTGGTGTTATCTCACGCAATACTTTCTCGTCGAGGCCAAGGTTATGACCTAGTATTCAATGTTTGAATCACCCTTTTTTTTTTTTTTTTTAAGAGGTGTAAGTCACTGTCGTGTTTTGGTGGGAAAAGTCGTGGGTGCTGGTACTTCTCACGGTATAGTCACTGATCGAGGTCAGGGCTGTGACCTGGTAGCCGTTTTTTGGAGATTACTGAACAACATAATTACTTTTTTTTCTCTGAGGTCGTGTTTGCATCAGACAGCAGATGTCTTATGTGGTATTCTGCTGACTAAGTTTTCCTGTTGGTTCTGGTGGGAACATGACCTTAGTATCGTTTACAACTGTATAAAGTCAAGTCGTTTATGGAACTGAGTCTCCACAACCAAAGACTACTCACTCTGAGATAGTAGAATCTGTGTGTTCTACAATCGACTTGAAACAATTCGCTTTTAGTACCATCTGAGGTGTTGAATTTTCCACAACTGAACATACTCAGCACTGCTACCAGAATTTGTTGTACAATTAACTTGGATCAAGGTGATTTGGTAAGTTGATATTTTGTATTTTCCAATGAACCATAGTAGTTTAATAATTTTATGAACACACACACACACACACACACACACACACACACACACACACACAAAGACACAGACACACATGTAAACACAACCACCGACATATACAGACAAGTACACATACAGACAAGTACACACCTATATAATCAAGAGACATCATGGATATTTTAAAAACAAAAAGACAAACCATTTTTTTAAATTTATTTATTTTTTTATTTTTTAATTCTTCATACACATAAATGAACAGTGATGAATGGTGTTGTGTTCTATAGACCTTTTCTCTTTGTTGCCTTCTTTCGGGGGTCGATCAGTGGTATAAGATTGTCCGAATAGGAATAGGTTGGTTGCTGGTCCCCTGTTTGGTTATTGAAGGTTGTAATCTGAGTGTCGTAGACATATGCTGGTGTAGTATCCTGTTGAATATCATAGACATATGAGGTAGCTGCATCGTCATATGGTATCGTCTGACCACATCTGTTACTGACTTGATTGTCTTGATTACTGATTTGGATGAGGTGATTAGTGGTATGATTGTCTTGATTACTGACTTGTTTGACTTGCTTGGGTTGGTTACCTTGATTGGTTGTGAATCGATCAAACTCAGCTAGAATCTCACTCTGCATACCGATCATCTGTTCATATTCTTGACGAGTAAGTGTCATCCCTATTTTAGTCGGAAACTTGATATCGGATTCGCCAAAAAAAATTCCTTATATGCAACGTAGTCGCACCTCTGTACGACGAGAAAAACACAGCCTTGGTACCAGTACCCACTGGTCTAACACTCTCGCCACCTCGAGTCATATAGACCCAGTTAGCAGGCACACTTGTTCGGTCTGTAGTCATCTTTAGTTTATAATAAGCGAGTGTAGCCCAACCTCGGCTTTTTATACCACTGATTGGGTACATAACAGCCAGATTAAACCGGTTTCAACGAGTTATATCTAGAACCAGTCGACCTATATCACAAACTGACCCAAATCATGTTTAGGCATGTTTTGTACGTAGGCACCAATGAGTAGTCGACCTATAACGCGTTCATTGACCCCTCTGTTTGACGCCTGTTACCGAGTATGCACAGTAGGCTCAGACGTGGTGTTTGTTTTGTCTACTCATGACTGGCTGTAGCGAGCTTCTCAAGGTCGATAAAGTCTATTTTTAACCATGTGGTAATATTGTCAACCTGTCCCTGGGCGAGCAGCTTTCTTTTCGTGAGATATAAGTGAATCTTCACCAGTGGTGTTGTAAACACGTCTTCCACAGGTGACCCAGTCTGGTCTTGTCTAGTTTCGATGGGGTGTCTGTTGTAATACCTAAACATCTGGACTCGGAATGAGTCATAGTGCCTTGGGCTATCGAATGTTACAGTAACACATTTTCCGGCGTTGTTATGTTTAATGAGTACACCAGCGGGATGTGCACATCTGTTGAGACTGTTCTTGACTGCCCTCTGTTTGTTCAGTGTATAATTTTTAGTAACCACGTCTCTTACCACACCTAGAGACTGGTCTAGTGGCTGTGTAGACATCTTTTCTTGTTGTGTTTGATGATATTCAGTCTTTTCTTTGCACTACCACTAGGGCGATCAATTACGACGTGTGCTCTTCGTGTCAGTAGTGTTCATTTGACTGTTATAGTACGTTGTAGTCAGTGTGAAACACAGCCTGAGAAAAAAAGAAAAAGAATACCAATGAGGTACTATCTAGCAACCTCGCTTCTATCATCACCCCTCTAAATTTTTCTTCTTTGTTTAGAAAAGGTTTAATACTCATCCACCAGTGTGGATTGACTGAAGGATAATGATGTCGGTGACGTTGATCTTTCACTCCTGGCTGGGGATGGTTCTGGAGTTTCGTTTTGACGATTATAATCAATGATGCTCTCCTCAATTCTACTCAGGCTTAATGTAATTATTTCGTCTTTAGTGAAGTGCTGTTTTAACACATCCCGTAGTCGAACCGTTACTAGGTCCGCAAAGCTACCACCTTCACCATCATCACAAGAATGAGCGAAGGGATTCTCGGCTTCTTGATTTTGCGGGGTATTAAGACACCCCATACAATAACTGTTTGGTTCTGCTCTTAGTAGGCTCCACAGGTCCTTTATTAGTTTTTCTTGGGCATACGTATCTGTAACAAGCATAGATAAGATTAAGGTAGTATAACACCCTTATAGATATACATAATTTACATAATAACTATATATCTGATATGTGCCCATGTAGACCATATATTACTACCGATAACGGTTATGTAGACTCTACAGGACACACTTTCACCTTCTCCGTTAAAATTCGTATGTGATATGCTACTATTATACCCTTATGCTCTAGCTATCAGCACTATTTCACTCCGGCACAACCTAGTATACTATATGAAGAAGTGACTTGTCTCTTAAGGTATATATGTTTAGCACCATATACTATTGTATTATACTAGGTTTATAATATTAAGGTACTTGGAGACACATAACGACTATATGATAGATTTATCAATCACCAACTTACCGTATTTGTCTTGCCACATAGTGCCTGGTTGTCAGAGAACGATACTTCTAGACGCCAAGGACAGAGTAGTTGCTTACAAGGGACGCCTAGTATTTATACACTGTCTGGTTTGTGCACACGGTACCACATCTGCTGACTTGGCAATGTGTATTCGTCAACTCTTTTTTTAGTTCTCATAACCCTGAACACGTGGTCAAAAGATCCTATCAAAAAAGAACATCAGTTTGTGACCTCATCACCCCTCTCACCCCATTAATTGATTAAAAAGGGTGGGGTTTCCATGTTGTGATACAAAAAACTGCTGAGTTGTTTTTTTTTTACATGTAGTACTACCAGGGTGATGTAGTGGTTACTGTTCTTCTTGTTCTCTTACCACCTATATACTTGTTTAATTATCATATCTATATAGTCAAGTATAGCTATATATGTCTGGTTGTTACAGACAATGAATCCTCGTGACACTATTGAGGCTGCCATCACGGAGCTGGAGACAAATATCATGACCTACTGTGTTGGTTGCCTGGAGGACCAGCCCAATCAGCTGGCTCATACGTGTATGGGTCATAGTTTCAGAGAGGTTGTCGACGCCCATCTCGGGGATGTGATGCGAGTCGTATTGACAACTGATGAGCTGATCAGGATAGCCTTTCCTTTCTTCAGACGTCGTGTTCTGCGGGCCCGCAGGCACCGTCGGCGACAGCAACCACTGACACCCCCACCCTCACCACTACTGCTAAGATGGAGTCCTCCATACATCACCCCACCCCACCCAGTCAGAGTTAGATCACCAGCCCCTCCCTATATTATTAATACCACACCACCCCACCAGTCTTCTCCACCTCAACCGTCCCCTCCCAGTCTACGGCGAGCCAACACCTTAGTTTTACCAGACCCCTCTATAACACCACCCCGGCGGCCTCTTTTATCCCTAAGAAGGGAGAATGCCTTCGTAATACACGACCCTGATTGTTTCATTATTGAACCCATTCCCCCACTAGTAATAATTACCATCGATTAATTCATAGGTGATTTTACTATTCGTTTCCATTCACCTTCTATTATTATACCACAGGCACGACAGACCTCTATAGGACCACTCATCTATCTATAATAACCAACTGATCCCCTTTAGGGGTCGTACTCCTTTTTTAATGTATGGGTCGTAAACCTTTTTTTAAGAGTAGTTTGATGTTGTATACCAATAAAAACACTTGAATATATTACTTTTTTGTTTTTACTTTTGTCTCTGTGTTTTACTGTGTCAGACTCCTACAACTCTCTTTTTGTTCAGTAACCAACTACACCTCCTTGTTCAGTAACCACCTCTTACTTCGAGTACAACCACGACCCATCACACCCTTGTCTATCACTACACATACACATTATGTCTACGACACCACCATATACCCATGAATAGAACGACCCATCACACCCTTGTTTATCACTACACATACACATTATGTCTACGACACCACCATATACCCATGAATAGAACGACCCATCACACCCATGTTTATCACTACCCATACTAATGTAACCAAAATAACTTTCCCCCTTCGCTTTCCAGAACCAACTAAACATTTACCTTAATTACTTTTTACACCCCACCAGGCAGCGCCAAAAAACCCGTTCCCACGAAAAATTTCCCACACGCCGAAAAAAAATTTCACCCGCCCAAAAATATTTCCTTCAGCCTCCAGGCTGGAGCCATTTTACCCATATTTCCTTCATAAACCCTATCAGCCTCCAGCCTGGAGGCTAAAAGTGGGGTCTGCGCGCCAGCCTCTACTACTCACGTGCCTACCTCAGAATTAACGCAAACACACAGCATCCACTGCATAGTGAAATTAGGAAGGTGAAGGGCAGCAGGTTAAAAAGAGGACGGTCGTGGATGGGTCAAGCCGAGGACATTCTTCAACAGGTGTGTTCACTTGAGGACTTAGAACCTGGCGAGGAGTGGGTGCAAGTGCCAACAGACTTCTGCACATCCTTTTCAGTTTGCATCCAACTAGATAGAAAATGCAGACAAGAAAATCCGGCTGCTGTTGAGGCTGAAGTACAAGCGTTGATTTTCGAGAATTCGCTAGACAGTGACGCGGTCATCTACACAGATGGGTCGGTCATCCGACATGTGAGAAGCTCATGGGCCTTTACAGCTCGGGCCGGAGGGAGAATTGTGAAGGAGGACTCTGGTGCTTTCACTGAAACCACAAGTAGCCTGACCATGGAAGTCATGGCAGTAAGTAAAGCAATAACATGGCTCGAGACACAGACATTCACTAGGGCTTGTTTCCTTAGCGACTCAATGAACATGATCAAGAGGATAGAGGAGGGGTCGATCCGAAGAGAATGGTTGCTGCCTCTGAAGCGGTCTCGGCTGGCAAAGATTAGTTTCATCTTCGTGCCAGGGCATGCGGGAGTACAAGGAAATGAGCGGGCTGACAAGCTCGCAGGTGAGGCTACTGTTGAGGGCGGACGCGCCATGGACCAGGCTGACATTCTGAATGCTCTACGAGAAGTGAGACTTTTGCAAGAACCAAGTGATGACTGTGAATCTACAACAATGGCCAGACTGCGAGAGCAGCAAATTAAAAGAGGGGTGGCCAAACAAGAACACTACGCAGGAAGCCAAAGAAGATTGATAAACCAACACAGAACTGGCGTCGTTAGCCGCTACACGCTGCGGGATCTGCTGAGGAGGGGATCCGAGCACTTATGGACTGAATGGTGTGCAACGAGGATGATCTGTCGACTAACTACCTAACTAACTAACAAATTCCAACCAATCACGATCACGTCTGATATAGAGCGGCTTGGCGAGACTTTGAAGGCTTAAGCTTCAATGAAAAATACAGGAAAGACAAAGCAGAAGTAGTAGAAGAAGCAGAAGAAGAGGAGAAGGGGAAAAAGATGAAGAAGAAGAAGGAGAAGAAGAAGAAGAAGAAGAAGAGGGGGGGGGGGAAGAAGAGGAAGTAGTAGTAGTAGTAGTAGTAGTAGTAGTAGCAGTAGTAGTAGTAGTAGTAGTAGTAGTAGTAGTAGTAGTAGTAGTAGTAGTAGTAGTAGTAGTAGAAGAAGAAGAAGAAGAAGAAGAAGAAGAAAAGAATTGAGAAGTGTGCATTTATTTTACAATAACCAGAATAATAAATGTAATATTTAGTTGAAAATAAATCAGTCAACGGCATTTTATAGTAGAACTGTACTTCAATATTCAGTGGTCTCCAAGTCAAGTCATGCATTTGATGTGTAGCATGAACAACCATAGAAACCTAGAAAACAGGCAGGAAGTTGAAATAAACGTGCTCTCCCGCACATTTAAGCACGGTATGCAGCATTAACACCGACATTTTAATCTACATTAGTACAGCAAATTCTAATAGTAAACACAAGAGAACACCCAGGAAGAAATGGCCAAATCACTGCAATAAATGATCTAACAATTATTTGAGCTGCCAATCGTTCAGTCATTAATCAGGTGCAGCGTTGACTCGCTCACGGCCTGACGCTAACCAAAATAAACAGTCTGCAATACGCCAGCCTTTACGTGGATACACGGGAACTCAATCATCGGAGAACTGCGGCTGGCTGGTTCAACTGGTTTTGCCAGGCAGTAAGGTCAAATTTAATTACGAGATTTTATCTTTCGCCGGCGGTACTGACAACAGGTAAATGATGTTTATATTTACCCTGAGGTGACACGAAATTAAATACAGTCACACGGAATTTTTGGCGCAGTTTAAGTAGATGACGTTTGTGTCAAGCATCAAGCTAGTGGCATGAGAAAACAAGGAGCAACTTCCAAAACAGGAACACACTTGCACAATTTGGAAATAATTAAACTGGGTGACCTACACAGGTATAGCAAATCAAACAAATATAATTGATTACGTTGTCACCGCCATTGTCGTTTTCACTTCTTTATATTCGTTCAGAGAATATGTTGATTCCCCTGCTTTCTATTTTGGGACGTGTTTTATTCTGCTCACATAATTCCAGTGTTATTAAACCAAAAAAATCAAACAGAGTATGGTGAGATCTTGCGGAGAAACAACAAACATAACCTCACATAATATTCCTCGCAAAGATGCCAGGCCAGGTAAAAGGCAACATGCAATAAACAAAGATACAGAAACGTATAAAACAACGCAGCACAACAGTAAGATTAAATCCGTTAAATCATGCTCCACATGTCCGACGTTTATGTTTCAACAACCTTTGGCATAGACACAATAAAGATAGATAATAACAAACGACAATTATAAACAGCAAAAGTAAGCAATACTCTCCCCTCCCCCCCCCCCCCCCCCCCCCCCACACACACACACACACACTTTATATTGCCATTTCATGCTGCAATAAAAATCCTTGTAATGTTAGTGGCATGATTGAGCGTGTTAATGCAAGTTATCTTTGACTATCCTTTCATTACTTCCCTTGTGGGTTCCGGTTAAGAATATCGTTGGCTCTCTCTCTCTCTCTCTATCTCTCTCTCTCTCTCTCTCTCTCTCTCTCTCTCCTCTCTCTCTCTCTCTCTCTCTTTGTGTCTCTCTCTTTCTCTCTATGTGTCCCTCTGTGTGTCCCTATCTTTGTCTCTCTCTCTCTCTGTGAGTCCCACGCCGTCACTCTCTGTCTCTTTCTCCCTCTGTCTCTGTGTCTTTGTCTCCATGTGTGTCTCTATGTCTCTGTCTCTCTCTCTTACTCTCTATTTCTCCCTGTGTCTTTTTCTGTGTGTTTCTCTCTCTCTCTCTCTCTCTCTATCTCTCTCTCTCTCTCTCTCTCTCTCTCTCTCTGCGTCTCTCTCTTTGTTTCTCGTTTCTCTATGTTTCTGTCTCTCTCTCTCTCTGTCTCACTCTTTCCCTCTCTGAATCTTTCTATGTGTCTCTCTCTATCTGGGTCTCTGTCTCTCTGTCTCTCTCCCCCTTTCTCTCTCAAGTACAAGATGCATTGCCGAACATCGCTCTAATATCGGCCTGCAGAAAAGTTTCTCCATTCCCTGCCAACACCCCTGCAGTTTATCCATTCAATGCGAACACTCCTGCCTCATGCAGTTTCTCCATTCCCTGCCAACACTTCTGCCTCAGGCAGTTTCTCCATTCCCTGCCAACACTCCTGCAGTTTCTCAATTCCCTGTCAACACCCCTGCCTCATGCAGTTTCTCCATTCCCTGCCAACACTCCTGCAGTTTCTCCATTCCCTGCCAACACTCCTGCCTCATGCAGTTTCTCCATTCCTTGCCAACATTCCTACCTCATGCAGTTTCTCCATTCCCTGCCAACACTCCTGCCTCATGCAGTTTCTCCAATTCCCTGCCAACACTCCTGCCTCATGCAGTTTCTTCATTCCCTGCCAACACTCCTGCCTCATGCAGTTTCTCCATTCCCTGCCAACACTCCTGCAGTTTCTCCATTCCCTGCCAACACTCCTGCCTCATGCAGTTTCTCCATTCCCTGCCAACACTCCTGCAGTTTCTCCATTCCCTGCCAACACTCCTGCCTCATGCAGTTTCTCCATTCCTTGCCAACATTCCTACCTCATGCAGTTTCTCCATTCCCTGCCAACACTCCTGCCTCATGCAGTTTCTCCATTCCCTGCCAACACTCCTGCCTCATGCAGTTTCTCCATTCCCTGCCAACATTCCTACCTCATGCAGTTTCTCCATTCCCTGCCAACACTCCTGCCTCATGCAGTTTCCCCATTCCCCGCCAACACTCCTGCCTCATGCAGTTTCTACATTCCATGCCAACTCCCCTGCCTCACGCAGTTTCTCCATTCCCTGCCAAGACCCCTGCCTCATGCAGTTTCTCCATTCCCTGCCAACACTCCTGCCTCACGCAGTTTCTCCTTTCCCTGCCAACAATCCTGCCTCACGCAGTTTCTCCTTTCCCTGCTAACACTCCTGCCTCACGCAGTTTCAGGCTACAGATGACTGCAATGTTCTGTGTTGAATTTTAGTATTATTTTCCTCTTTGGTCCACGATATTCTAAGAATTTCTCTGGAGCAGTAGTTCCCACACTTTTCAAGCAGAGGGACATATCTATTATTTTTCGGTAGTTAAGCGGGCCACAATGTTATAAAATTATGTATATATATTAACTATATTAAATAACGAGGCCTCGCGTGCCACGTTTTGACAGCTGGCGGGCCACAAGTGCCCCGAGGGCCGTGATTTGGGAACCTCTGCTCTGGAGCATTTAGGATCAAACAAAATCCCCCCTCCCCCTTAGAGACTGTAAAATGGTCAAATTGTCACGTTCGTATGTTGCCACAAATAAGTAGCATGTTCTGGAAAAAAATACTTACATTAGTTGCTTTGTGTTGTGACATATACCCTTAAAACTGTTTAAGATCTGAATTCTTATGTCAGGTTTATGTCTGACGTTTTTCTAACAGTCGCCGTTGATGTTGTTGATTATGGAGACAAGACAATACCCGTTTGTGATATCAATGTCTTCGTTGTTGACTGCAATTTTAGGATGGTGTGTAATTTTCGCCATGAACAGTATTTTCTTCTACACGCAGAAATATGATTTTAATTTTAATTCTGTTTCTTGAGTAACACTCTTTTAACACCTGTGGTACATTTGATCGGAGGCCAGTGTGGTCTGCTTATGTGAGATCAGGAATTGGATTTCAACTAATTATGAAAGTAAACATAATGTCTCTGGTCTTTTCATATTTGATATTTCTCAATATATTTTCTGCTTAAATGTTAAACAGATATGAGGAGAGAGTTCCTCCGCCCAGTTTAAGTTGGATGCATGCCATTTACAGGACGTGTCAACTAACACCAGAATTTATTGACCGTTTTTATTTTACTAAGCAATGTTAGTTCAGCAGTTTGCCCTTGATTTCTGGGTTGCGGACGCCTTATCCAATTGAAATCAACGCAAAGCGATCTGCTTCAAAATCGCCCGCAACCGATCTAACATCCTGACTGGGTATGACGAGGTGCGCTGAAACTGCGCGTATCACTATCCCATAAGCCATAGCGCCGGTTCTCCGCTTATTATAACTGTCATACAATGTTTACTACATTATACGCTCATTATAACTGTCATTTAACGTTTAATACAATATACGCTCATTATAACTGTCATATAACGTTTAGTACAGTATACGCTAAATTATAAGTCATGTAACTTTTAGTACAGTATACGCTCATTATAACTGTCATGTAACGTTTAGTACAGTATACGCTCGTTATAACTGTCATGTAACTTTTAGTACAGTATACGCTCATTATAACTGTCATGTAACTTTTAGTACAGTATACGCTCATTACCAAGGAAATCCCCTGTGTCAGACTAAGAAACAGAGTGAGAATGGCAACGTGGAATGTGAGAAGTTTGTATGAGGGAAAACTTAAAGTAGTGTGTGATGAGATTGAGAGGTTAGACATTCACATTTTAGGAATTAGTGAACATCGCTGGAGCGGCAAGGGACATTTTACAACTGAAAATGGAAGTATTTTCATTTATTCTGGTAGAGATGTCGGAGGCCAGAGTGGAGTGGCATTTTGTTTAGATAAGACAACTGCAAAAGCTTTAATGGGATATAATCCAGTTAGTGATAGAATCCTCACTATTAGACTTAAAGGCCGTCCAAAAAACACAACTCTCATACAGATATATGCACCTACTTCAACAGCAGAGGAGGACGAAATTGAAGATTTTTACAACACACTACAAGACACATTAAATAAGATTGGTCATAATGATATAGCAATAATAATGGAGATTTTAATGCTAAAGTGGTGCAGGAAGAGCTGAAAATGAGAGACACGTTGTAGGAAAATTTGGATTAGGAAATAGAAATGATGCATGTGACAAATTAATTGAATTTTGCACAGAAAATAAGTTAACGATAGCCAACACACTTTTTAAACAACATCCAAGAAGACTCTTCAGATGGAAGTCTCCAGACAGTTTTACCAAAAATCAGATAGATTATATTTTAATACATAGAAGATGGAGATCAAGCATAACATCTGCAAAAACCCTACGAAGTGCAGACTGTGATACAGATCATCAGTTATTAGAAGCAGATCTGAAATTAAAACTCAAAAAGCTTACAGCTTACCCGAGGACCAAGGCCACTTCGTTTTGATCTCACACAAATACCGGACGCATACAACATAGAAGTTAGGAATCGCTTTGGGGTCTTGATGACTGTACAAGAAGAAATGACACCTGATGAACTGGCAGTACAAGCTAGAGATATCTTGATAACTGCAGCCAAAGATTTCATTCCGACCAAGAAAAAGCAACTTAAGCCATGGATTACATCAGACACGTTAGAATTAATAAAACAACGAAGGGAGCTGAAACAGAAAGGAGATGAATCCGATAGCAGGATGAAGTATAAATCTTTAACTCGAGAAATAAGAAATATCACAAGAAAGGACAAAAATCAATATATACAAGATTGCTGTACCAGAATAGAGCAATATCATAAGGCTGGAAGAGATTATGAAATGTTCAAGGAAATGAAGTTATTGACAAGAAATGTTCAACCTCAATTGAATGTTATCTGTGACAAGATGGGAAATACCTTAACAGAATCTAGACAAATTCTAGAAAGATGGCAGGAGTACTGCAGTGGAATGTATGATATGAGTGACAGTGAGGATATGAATGAGATACATGAGCCAATGACAGCAGAGACAGAACCTGAACCCTCATTAGATGAAATTGCTTGGGCTATAAGGAACCTGAAGAATGGTAAATCACCTGGATGTGATGAGATACCAGCTGAACTAATTAAAGCAGGAGGAGAAGAAAGCATACACATATATCATGCATTATGTACAAAGATTTGGAAATATGGTATATGGCCAAAAGATTGGAAGAGAACTATCTTCATTCCAATACCAAAAAAGGGCAACCTGAAATTATGCACCAACTATAGAACTGTTGCCCTGATAAGTCATGCAAGTAAAATTCTACTAAAAGTCATAATGCGAAGACTTAGTAAGAAAATGGAAGAAGAGATTAACGTAGTTCAAGCTGGATTTAGACAAGGAAGAGGAACAAGAGATCACATATTCAACATGCGTTTAATAATAGAGAAGTGCAGAGAATTTAATGTAAACCTATTCTCATGTTTTGTGGATTATTCAAAGGCATTTGACTGTGTACAGCATCAGAAACTTTGGGAAATCATGAGGAATATGGGCTTTCCTTCACATGTAGTACATCTCATAAAAATGCTATATCTAGACCAACAAGCAGCAGTTAGAATAGATGGCGAGACATCAGATTGGTTTGACATCAAGCAAGGAGTCCGTCAGGGCTGCGTGCTGTCACCCTATTTGTTTAACCTGTATGCCGAAAATATAATGAGAAATGTAAGAGATGATATAAACAGGGAGCCATATGATGCCCTAAATATCGGCGGTCATGACATACCAGAGATTCGATATGCTGATGATACAGTATTACTATCCACAACACAGAATGGCATAGAAAACCTAATAGCCTCAACACAATTGAATAGTGAAAATCACAACTTATATCTTAACATAGCAAAAACTAAGATAATGCATACAGATAAAACTACTATGGAGAAAGAAATATACATTAATGGGAGAAAATTGGAGGTGGTGGAAAATTTTGAATATCTTGGGTCATTGATTACCGAATAATGGTGACACAATGAAAGAAATTAAACGGCGACTATCCATTGCTCTTCAAAGACTAAAACAGATGAATAAATTATGGATGTGGGACAGACAGAACTACAAAAATTAGATTTTTAAGAGCATGCATCTTTCCCGTTGCAACATACGCCTGTGAGACATGGACACTTACTAAACAAGCTGAACAGCGCATACATGCCTTTGAATATAAATGTTATAGACGTGTTCTAAGAATATCTTGGGTAAAGAAAAGAACAAATGCATCCATACTTCAAGAGTTGAATATTGAGGAGGGATGGCTATTAAAGACAATAAAACAAAGACAATTGAAGTATTTTGGTCACTTGAAACGTCACGACAGTTTGGAGAGAACAATAATGGAAGGGTATATGCCTGGGAAGAGAGGAAGAGGAAGGCCAAAGAGAAGATGGGTGCTGGATGTGGCGGATGATCTCCAGATGGGTATATCAGACGCGGGACATCTTGCTTGTGATCGAGAAGTTTTCCGGAAGGTTGTTTTGGGAGCGAGGTTCTGCAAAGGACATGCTACTGAATGAATGAATACGCTCATTATAACTGTCATGTGACGTTTAGTACAGTAAACGCTCATTATAACTGTCATGTAACTTTTAGTACAGTATACGCTCATTACAACTGTAATGTAACGTTTAGTACAGTATACGCTCATTATAACTGTCATGTGACGTTTTTTACAGTA
>JACEFZ010017692.1:685000-757500 GCA_014155875.1 Cepaea nemoralis
TGAAATCAACGACATTGGAATAGACATCAACTACCGCATGGATGGTAAATTGTTTAATCTCAGAAGGCTGAAAGCTAAAACCAAAGCTACCAGCGACACCGTCAGAGAACTGCTGTTTGCTGATGATTGTGCTCTATATGCCAACTCAGAGGCAGATATGCAACACAATGTTTCTGCTTTCTCACATGCCTGTGCCAACTTTAGGCTCAAATCAACTTCCAGAAGACTGTAGTTATGTACCAGCCAGCTCATGGATAATCACACCGTGCCGAACATGAAAGTGATATGGTCATAGACTAAGTGTTGTGGACAAATTCACCAATCTTGGCAGCACTGTGTCACAAGCTGCCACAACTGATGACGAAGTGAATGCAAGAATTTCCAGGGCCAGCAGACTCTATAAGAATGTGTGGGACAGAAATGGAATAAGCCTGCAAACAAAGCTGAAAGTCTGCAAAGCAGTTGTATTATCCACACTGCTATATGCTTGTGAATCCTGCACTTTTTACAGCGACACGCTAGGAATTAAACAACTTCCACACAGTCTGCCCTCGGAAGCTATTGAAGATTAAATGGCAAGATAAGATCTCAGACACTGAAGTCAGACAAAGAGAGTCAATCCCAATATCCACACACTACTAATGAAGAATCAGATTTGCTGGGCTGGTCACTTGACTTGCATGCTAGATCACAGGCTCCCTAACAATTTTTTTTTTTTTTGGGGGGGGGGGGGGGGGGGGGTGAGCTGCGTTTGTGGTAAACGCTCCCAAGGCGGCCAGGGAAAGCGTTTTAATTAAAGACACTCTGAAGATCTCACTAAAAGCTTGTGGAATTAATCATGACAGTTGGGAGATCAAAAGACCAAAATCATGGGCTTACATCATTACACAAGGGTGCAGTCACTTGTGAAGCAACCAGGACTGCAAGAGCTGTGAAGAAAAAGCTGGACAGAAAAACCACTGCAGGAGATCCTCCTCCTGGAACGTCAAGGATTCTTCACCCACATTGTCAAAGAACATTTCGAGCCAAAATAGGCTTTATCAGCCATCTTAGAACGCACAACTCCATACTTTCAATCCCACTGGATGAAATTTATAGTCATCATCATTCTTGATGGACAAACAACAATACGCCGTGTTAGTAGTGTCGAATCTATTTAGACCCGGAAGGATAAAGTTAACTGCATGTTCTTCACAGATCGCCACGATCAACCCCAGCATGTTTGCCCTATTTGTGATGTTCTAGGTAGTTGTAAAACAGTAGTTTGCCTTTGCTTCTGAACGGGTTATTTATAATTTATACTATTGTGAAAATCAAGGTAATAAACCCAAATTATCGCAACGTTTGTGAATGCTTTCAGTGCGGTCAGATCACATGTTAGAGTCAGTATTTATATCATTGAATACTTCACGGTGATTACTGAAATCTGACAAACGTATATGCTCGGCTTCTTTTTTACACAAACATCCTTTAGTGTATGCTCCTGCATGGATATCAATGTTAGACAATGCGTATTGAAGTGGTGAAGAACCCGAAGGAGGAAGTATGTGGTTTATTGGAAGAATACTTGGGAATAGCAAGTGCCATAGATACGAAACACTGCCAAAGTTAGTAACTTAATTGTTGTGAAAGACGCAAAAAAAAAAAAAACAACAACAACAAACACATGGTACAGAGATTATATTTCGTGTAGTTGGGGAATTAAATATGCCAGAATTAATTAATAGGCCTCAGACGAAACGAGAAAACATGCGATGAGTATGTGACAAATTGCAGCTGATATGGCTACAACTTGCATTAAACGTTAGTAAATACAGTCTTTCACAGCGTAAGTTTTCCCCGGCTCGTTAATGAATTATAAATTATATAAAACGTGGGACGCAGAGGTGTTTCCAAGGCACCAGGGCCGCGTTATATACTGGTCAAGATCTATCGAGTGTCCTCGGCAACAGGTCCCTTCGGGGTCCTGGCTAAAGTCAGTAGGATTGCCGATTCCTCCGAAATCGGAGAGTGTCTGCCTGTATAGCGAGGAACCACCAGTCTGCACACCAATAAGCCAGACATGGGACAACGGATACTCACGCAAACCTCAGGTCCTATATGACATCACACTGATGTTGGACAACAGGATGCCTTCATCCGACATAAGGACTTCACGTTAGAGCTCAAGGCTCAAGCCAACGAACACAAGCAAGCAAGCATATAAAAAGTGGTTGTATATGACTTTTCTCCGTAATCTCGTATACTCTCGTCGGTGACGTGATGACGGTGAGAATCAGCAGTGGTTCGATCGCATCGGTAACTTACGGGGTATGTGAGCCGGCCGCTCAGGACGCAATGGCAAACTACTTAGCGTAATCTTGCCAAGAAATCAACATACACTGAAAGATGCTGGTGTTGACCGCCATGTCCTGTAAAGGATATGGCAAAAAAAATATTAAACTGCCTGTGTACGAGTCTGATATTAAACTTTGTGCATACTGATCCTATATTAAACTATCTTTGTATCATCATCATCATTCAAATTTCCTGCCAGCTGGCGTATGCGTTCATTGCTCTCCGCAGATCTCAGTCATTAGTGTTCTGGATCAACTCTGCCTGCCTCTGCCTCTCCCAATCCTCGATCTTTCTAGTTGTTACGATGTTTTCAATGTCTCTCTTCTCATCACATGACCAAAGAAAGCTTGTTTGTCTCTTTCTTATTGTATATAATGTTCTAGTTTCATTAGCCTCTTTCAGACAATCGTTGTTAGTTACTCTGTTAGAGAATTCGCAACATTCATCTCAAGAACCACATCTTTGTTGCTTCTAAGTTCTTCCTAATTTGTTCATTTACGTTCCAAGATTCACAGCCATACAGCAATACTGATTCTATATAGAATTTCAGCATTCTCATCTTACATCATTGATAGTGTCTTATTGCAAAAGATACTCTTCATTATTTTAAATGCGGCTTTTGCTTGCGTTATTCTGCTCTTAATAAATGTTGTAAATCTTCCATCTGATGTTATAAATGCCGCTAGTTTTTAAAATTATCCACTTGGTTAAGAGTGTTCCCTTCTATTTCTATGTCACATTTTGGTGTCACAATTTTCTTTGATATTACCAATGTTACCGTTTTCTTGATATTGAAGTCTATGCATATGTTTCATAATAAATTGGCTACGTAGAAGTCTCTTTTAAACTGTATACTTACTAGTCTCATATTAAACTAACTACAAGTCTCATATAAAGCTGTCTAAGTACAAGTCTCATATTAAACTGTCTAAGTAAAAAACTTTTATTAAACTGTATACGCACACGTGTCATATTAAAGTGTCTACTTACCAGTCGCATATTAAACTGTCAACGTAAAATTCGCATATGAAACATCTACATACAAGTCTAATATTGAACTGTCTATCAACGACTCAGATGTTAAGCTAAGTACCACACTTACATTTCACTTACACATACGAGTGAGATAGTAAACTGTTTACCCACGAGTCCCATACTCGAATAAATCTCATATTAAATCACATGTTAATTTCGTTGTGTACCATTCTATATTAAACTGTCCAAATACTAGGCTCATACCAAGCATTATATAAATTAGTCCCATTTTAAACTATCCAAAATACATTCTATATTAAACTGTCCAAATAAGAGGCTCGTACCAAGCATTATATAAATTAGTCCCATTGTAAACTATCCAAACTACATTCTATATTAAACTGTCCAAATACTAGGCTCATACCAAGCATTATATAAATTAGTCCTATTGTAAACTATCCAAACTACATTCTATATTAAACTGTTTGCTTACCAGCTCTGTAGTGAAGAGGTTACGGACGCAATTCGTAATCCCGCACACCGCGTTCGAAACACATCTGCGGGCGATTTGGTAGGAGACTGTCTTGCGTTGGTTTTGATACAATGGTAGTAGTGCCGGTCGTTTAGAAGGCAGTGGCAAACTACTCAAAGTAAACTTGCCTAGAAATCACAAACAGTCAAATAATGATGGAGTTGACTGCGACGTCCTGTAAAGGATATGCAACTGACTTAACTAACGAGTTCCATGCTAAAGTATCTCAGTATCATTCGAAAGTAAACTTTCTACGAACGAATCTAACTTTCAACTGTCTACTAACCAGTCCCCATGGTACAATATCTACACACAGACAGCACGGATAGATCAGTGGCTAGTATGCTTGCATGACGGTCTCGTGGTCATGGGTTCGAATACGCATCGAGGCGGATTATTACAATTGTCCCCGGCTTCCAGGTCAACCCAGTCTACAATGGCTATTAGGAAATGCCGTGGGAAGTAAAGGCGGTCAGTGTGGTATTGACTACGACGTCCATATAGTGCTGAGTGGGCCAGGTACTGGATGGTAATGATACATCATTTACGGTCTATGGTTATCGACTTCTAACTGTCGAGGAATGTTTAACATGCACAATGTGTGTGCTTGACGTCCTATTTTCTCTGTCCTTATATTAGAACACCGGCGTCTCTGGCTCAGGAGTTAGTGAAACGCCAATTTCACAATACTCCGAAATACAGAGGTGAAGGCTCGATATCTGCCCCAGGTGATTGGGAAGCAGATCGCTTTGCGTTGATTTCCACAGTATGAGGCGACAACCGTTCAGAAAGCAATGACAAACTACTGAAAGTAAATCACAAACAGCCAATAAATGCTGGGGTTGATTGCAACTTCCTGTAAAGTGTATACACCTAACGTTTTGTTCTGACTGAAGACTCGGCATTCGATCCCCTACACATATATTAAGGCGGGTGAGGCACTATACATCAACCACTTACAAAAGTATTCTGAATGTTGAATTAGACGATATAGAATTAAGCCATGCCGACGTTGTTTCAGGTATTCAGAATGACATATCATAAACCAAACACATTAAATTAACCCAAATGATGACGATCAGAGGTACAGATAACATAAACCAGACAATGTTCATTAAAACAAGGTGACGGCAAATGCAAACAAATCTAGAGTCGTGCATGTGTCTGCGAGGCGTGGACTATAAATTATACAAATCTAACAAATGTTTATGAAATGTCAGAATAGAGCAAATAAGAGGGATAGATTACCCTGCGGTATTTACTTAACTGAAAAATTAGTAGGCGGTGAGATTATTGATGCCGGATTCTGTCCTGTGTAACCTATATTAATGGGTGTAAACAAAGATGGCATCAGCACCTTCATTCCGTTTAAACCTCTACAGGAATATTATGAATTAAAACCTATCTACTTCTTTAATTTGAGACTTTAACATGAACGTCTGAATGTGTACTCGAAAGTAGACAATTATCTTTTGATACACATTATGTCTGTGATTACAATTTTTGATATGAGTATAGGGTCTAACCATGCGGATATAGGACGTATTATCAGATATCTATTTGTTTTGGGTTTAAGAAAAAGTTTGTTGCATATCCTTTACAGGAACTATATAATTTTTTTTTGGGGTGGGTGGGGTGGGGGGTTGTTTGTGATTTCTTGGCAAGTTTACGTTCAGTGGTTCGCCATTGCTTTCTGAGCGACCGACACTCATACTTTCTGTTGTCCTTCACTGCTCGATGCCGTTAGGTGTCGCAGGCTTGTTTGATTATTAATATCCCATTATTAGCGAGCTAGGCCTCGCTAGGTCGCTCGGTATGCTGAGATGTGGGTTTTTAACTATTGATGACTCCGCGGATCCATCTTTTTTTTGTGGTGTTCCCCTGCCTTTTGATGTTTCCATTTTCACGACATTGGGTTCATTCTCATTAGATGGCAAAACCAGTTAAGTCTGTTTATCAATGAATTTTAATAATATAGTCCTTTCTGGACTTGTTCGCTGATTGTCTCAGGCATCACATTTTACAGGTTTTCTTTCTTGTTCTTTAGTTTGTGCTCATGTTTGGAATTGATAGCACAATGTGGTATAAAAATTGCATTTAGAATGTTCTTCTTCATTTCCATGGGGATAGCTGGATGTTTCATGATGGGTGTAACTGGATATGTAACATCATAGGCTTGTTTAGTTCTTGTCTCCATCTCTCTATCTAATTTGTCATCTGATGTAAAGATTCTCCCAAGATATTTGAATTCATATACTTATTTTAGCCTTTAGTCGTGTATCTGTATAATTATTTGATACCGGTAATTGTCTTTACTTATATTCATCACTACTGTTTTATTTTTTCAATCTTGATATTCATGTTCTGTTTTGTGCAATTATTCTGGACTAAATCTATGAGTTCCTGTAGTTTTTCACTACTGCTATGCAGTCGACAATGGTTATCGTCACTCATACCATTGTATCAAATTCAACGCTAGGAAGTCTGCTGCCAAATCGCCCGCAGATGTATTGCGAATGCGGTATACAGAATTACCAACTGCTTCCATGACACCTTCGCCACAGGCCCGATTATCTTAGCATTTTTTTCTGGCTGTTTGTAATTTCTATGCAAGTTTACCTTTAGTAGTTTGCCATGTCTTTCTGAACGAGCTGCACACATATCAATGTATCACAACAAACGCATGGCGGTCTGCTGCTAAATCTGCCGCAACTGTGTTTCGAACGCGGTATGCGTAATTACCAATTGCGTCCGTAATTACTTCACTAAACAGCCGGTATCTATCAGGGGGGTGGGGGCGTTCATTTGAAATCCGTTCGTGCCGCACCGCGCGTAATTGCATACGTTGAACATGATCATGTCATAGTCATGTGATAAGTGCTGACCAATGAATAGAAGAGCACGTGTTTATCGTCCCATGATGCATAGGTTCTGTTTCTAACCGTTGCGAAAATGGCCGGGTTGATCCAAAATCCGTCCAAAGAACCTCAAAGAGCGGTGATTCAGTTTCTTTCATTTGAAGGATGTTGACCAGTGGACATTCATCGAAGAATGCAGGCAGCGTACGGTAACAAATGTGTGTCAAAGACAACAGTGACAGGCTGGGCATAAATGTTTCGGAAGGGTTAACGACAGATCTTCGATGGCCGGGTTAAGCGCATATTGTTGCAACAGAAAAAAAACCATTGTCAAAAGTTATGCAGCAGCACAGATGAACCGTTGTCGAAGCATACGTTCGCTAGCAAAAGAATTTGATGTGTCAATTGGGACAATTCAAAATTGCGTTCGTAAGAAACTGCAATATCGGAAGGTGTGTTCACAGAGGGTGCCACGGATGTTGACCGACCACCAAAACGAGGAACGCATGGCATGGTGTTTGAACCGCTTACTGCGTTACAGAGTGAAGGGTGATGTATTTCTCTTCCGCATAGTGGCAGGCGATGAATCATGGTGTCACCACTTTGAGCTGAGCAGCAAATGAGAAAGCATGCAATGGAAGCATGCTGGATCACCATAAGCCAAACAATTCAAGTTACAGGTTTCCGCTGGTAAGGTTATGCTGAGCGCACTTTTTGACCATGAAGGACTATTGTTGGCCGACTTGAAAGAACCTGGTGCCAACATCAACTCAACCCACTACTTGCAAACACTAGAATGTCCCGAAACAAGAACCTAGTATGCGTCTGTTGTTTTCATTGTGTTTTGTAGGCCTGTGTGCGTGGAGGAATAGGTTTCTTCTATCATAACGAGCGGTGAACTATCGTTCGACAGCGCTCATGTCATCTGCGGAATTTCCCAAACGTTACACTCACGCGCCAGCTGTAAAAGATGCCAGACGCAGACTGAGACTTCCGGTCCCCAGCATGGCTGTTAGGCATTGAACCGCTACGGCCTCTGGAGTAATTATCTTTGTGGCTGCGGTTTGCATTTCGAATTTTCCTCATGTTGGACTGGTAATATATGGTTCCATCGTCCTGCTACTGAGTGAGTGCGTGGCGCGACTCTGTGAGCTGTTATATTCACGCGGAATGCTTCTACATGCCCGTTTTTGTTTGTACAGTGACCTGCATGTTCGGAACAATGGCTACCGGCTGTTGCTGAATTGACTGATTTTCCTTTTCGGTTCACGAGTGCATTTTTCAAGAGACTCCAGGGAGTCGGCGCTGGAGCTGCGGGGTTCGTGCTTAATGCGACGTTTTCGGCGGGTCGCCCTACGGATAGAGACAGAGCCATGTGAGAAGACCCGGGTCAATAAGGTCTTTCTGGTGTCTGCCGATTCCATCGACGATGAACTGTGGTTTTCGTGGAGGACTTTTGTGTTGGCATTCTGGGTGAGGCATTACGCACAGTGTACCTGTGCAGGCTACTGGATTGAGGAGATTCCTGTCTGTTCCACTTTTCATATTGGACAGTCGGGAGCATGTTGTATGATATTCACTGGCACAGGAACGGAGCATAATGGGGACGACCCGTTGCCGTGAAGTTGGAACCTCGACTAACTAACTAACAAACAGACATAGACTGATCATAGCAATACAAAGGTGTTTTGTTGTTGTTGCTTTCGCTTTACATTACGACAATTCCAAATACTTTAAAATGTAAAATAAACACAGCCGAATGTGTTTGTTTCTGCGATGCTTTGATTACGTCACAGATCTAATCTTATCATAACCCAGTGGACTTCAGCCAGCATAAATGATGGAAGAAATTAACATTTGGCTCAAAAACATAGAGATTAAAGAAACGTCAATAATTACCAAATAGGTTAAAGAAAAATTAATAACTACCGAAGAGGTTAGAGAAAATTTAATAACTACCAAATGGATTTTGAAAAGTGAATAATTACCAAATAGATTAAAGAAAAGTTAATAACTACACAATAGATTAAAGAAAGTTATTAACTTCCAAACATATTAAAGAAAAGTTAATGACTACCAAGCATTTTAAAGAAAAGTTATTGACTACCAATTATTACTTGTGTTGCAGTTATTAACACAGAGCTGTGAGTGTAAAATAGAGGATCAATATGTTGTGTTACTTACTTTCAGTTGGCTCGTGATGATTAAAGAGGAGCGGGTGAACGAAAGGTTGAGATAACGTCGTATAGGTCTAAGGATCCGAGATGGAATCCTTGGTAAGACAGGAGCTTCTTCTTCTTCTTCTTCTTCTTCTTCTTCTTCTTCTTCTTCTTCTTCTTCTTGAAAATCTCTTGATGCTCGCTCTGGGGCAGACATAAGCGATTATGATTCCCCAACCCTCCCTTTTTCTGAATATCTTGACTAGCGACATTATCTTGTAAATGTATCGTATGACTTCTTCCCTGTCCATCATATTCTTAACATTCTTTTGAAAAAGCAGCACACATCCACTGCATCCAGTTTTCTTCACCATTCCTTCACTGTACATACTTTGCGTCCACTCGGGAAAAGGACACCATAACATTTTTGTACTCTATTTTTTCTGCTTGTGCTGTTTCTGGCTTTTAATGATGTTGCTCATTGTTAGAAAAGAATCATGTCTGTACCTCTGTGTAATTATTTGTCAGATATTACTGTGTATTCTAGATGTTGAAAATGATTCACCTATTTGATTCTTACATCCATACTACATAAAAGCATATCACAATTTGTTCTTTCATGGAAAGTACAATGCATTCAACTTTTAAAACGTTTAATGATAATTTCTTGCACAAGCTCTCTTCTGCTACTTTGTCTAGAGTGGTTTGCAGACTACTTTTAGAACCTCCTATTATAACTACAATTTCAATTTTGTGAGCATATTTCTTCAAGAAACAAATAAAAACCGTAAACTAATTCTGGAAATTAAAGGCTGTCAGTCAAGATTGTTAAGGCAAATTATGAGGAGAAAAAAAAAGGAAAACTTAGCAACAACTGGAAAGATTGATGGGGTTAGTGTAGGGGGAAGACAGAGAGATAAATTTCTAAATGACTTGGCCACATGGCGGAGTCGAGACAAGAACACAGCTGTTTCAAGACTGGTGATTGTGTGAGATTGCGAACCTGACCGCCCATGCTTATCGGCATGGCACATGCTGATAATGACTGTCATTTCTTAGAATGTGTATATTTATATATAAATCATCATCATCATCATCAAATGCCCTGCCAGCTGGCGTAGGTGTTCATGTCTCCCCAAAGATCGCGGTCCTTGGTGTTCTGGATCAATTCTGCTGATGATATTCCTCCATGCCAGCGTCTCAGTTCATCTAGCATCAGTTCACTTAATCTGCCTCTGCCTCTATTCCCCTTGATCTTTCCAACTGTCACGATCTTCTCCAATGCCTCTCTTCTCATCACATGATAATAGAAAACCCACCTGTCTCTGTCTTAATGATGTATATAGTGCTCTAGTTTCATTAGCCTCTTTCAGGCAATCATTGTTATAAGGGTCGTTCATGTCAAACCCGTTTCAATGGCTTTATTACAAAAGCATGAAAGAAACATTAACAAGTGTGGTAGAATTAAACAATTCATTTTGAATGAATTATGCACCATGGGTTGTTCAGAAGAAGGCGCCGTAGGCATTCAGGCAAGCATCCCATTGCTTAGGTAGGCGGCGAATGCCGTCAGCAAAAAAAAAGATTGTGGCTGCTCACTGAACCAAGTGTTTACCGCCCTTCATTACGTCTGCATCTGAGTGAAATCGTTGCCTCTTGAGAGCTTTTTTTTAGAGGTCCGAACACATGAAAATCACATGGTGACAAAGCCTCTAAAAAGTACTGGAGAGTTTTGGTCATAGACCATAACTTTAGGAAGGGAAAATCCCAACTGCACCTTCTAGTGGTAGAGGATGGAAACACACCACGGTGTGGCTAACACAGCTCTGGGGACCGAGTATCCACCGGAATAAGTGGACAACTCTGCAGCTGAGCAGAGCAGGGCACTCACTTGTCCTTACAGTCGGAAATGGCTGCTAAAGGTAGAGGTAAAAGACCACCATGTGAATGTGGAAGGCAAGGGGAAACCACCACATTATCTTCCCAAGACTTCATGGCAAAACACATATCAGAGTTAGTGAACGACGTTAATGGCTGTCTTAGGACATCCTCGTCCGGTAGGGACAGTCATGAGCCACAGGTGACACCAGACCGTCATCCAGCTACTGATGGCAAAATCATAAATAAAATAAATAAATTTAGAGTAGGAACATGGAATGTTAGGACATTAAATGAGCTAGGAAAGATGAACAATGTTCTAAGAGAAATGGATAGCATGAATATGAATATACTAGGCGTTAGTGAGATGAGATGGAAGGGATCTGGCAAAATTATAGCTGATAACTACACAATAATTTATTCTGGAGGGGATACACATGAAAAGGGTGTAGGAATAATACTTGACAAAGAAACAGCTAAGTCACTTAATGGATACTGGTGTATTTCAGATAGAGTTATTTTGGTCAAAATCAAAGGCAAACCAATAGATATAAATATTATACAAGTATATGCACCAACATCAAGCAGTAGTGAGGAAGAAATACAACACTTTTACAACGAAATAGAAATGGCGATGGCTCAAATTGGATCACAGGAAATAAAAATAATACTTGGAGATTTTAATGCAAAAGTAGGAAAAGGGAAAATGGAGGATGTAGTGGGGAATTATGGTTTAGGTACAAGAAATGAAAGAGGGGAAAAGCTAATAGAATGGGCAAATATCAATGATATGATAATTGGAAACACGTGGTTTAAACATCATAAAAGACGACTATACACATGGAAAAGCCCAGATCAGAAAATACGCAACCAAATTGACTACATACTAATTAATAAAAGATTTAGAAATGCTCTAATTAATGTAAAAACAATGCCTGGCGCCGACTGTAATAGTGATCATGTACCACTATGTGGACAAATAAAAGTAAGATTAAAGAGAGGGAAACAAATGGTTAGGAACATGAGACTTAATAAAGAGGTTCTGAAAGTAGATAAAGAAATTCAAGAACAATACATAGTGACTGTGAAAAATAGGTACAATGCAATAGCTAAAATACAGAGTATAGATGAACAATGGGAAATGTTAAGGGACTCCATTCATCAAACTAGCAAAGAAATATTACCGGAGAGAAGTCAAATAGCTAAGAAAAAATGGATGAATGAAGAAATCTTAATGCTGATGGACAAAAGAAAACAGAGTAAAAATGACAAACAAGAATACGCTAAGATAAATAAAGAAATAAAAGATAAATGTTGGAAGGCAAAAGAAAGTTGGTTAAATGAGCAGTGCAAAATAATTGAATTAAATGCCATTAAAGATGCAAAAAATATGCACAGACAAATCAGTGAGCTCACGGGAAGAAAAATAAGAATAAATACAGGGTGTTTGAAATCAAAAACAGGAAAGACATTATTGGAGGAAGATGATATAATGAAGAGGTGGAATGAGTATATAAAAGAATTATATGATGGGGAAAGGGAAGAATTAACAGAAGAAAGTAACTTAGAAGGTCCACCTATTCTAAAAGAAGAAGTCGCTGACGCTATGAAATATATGAAGCAAGGAAAAACAGCTGGACCAGATGAAATCACAATAGAAGAATTAGAAGTATTGGGAGAATTTGGAGTAGATATATTAACCAAAATGTTAAATGATATTTACAGCAGTGGATATCTACCCAGTGATATGCTGAAATCTGTATTTATAGCTATACCAAAAAGACCAGGAGCAATTGAATGTGAAGATTTTCGCACAATTAACCTCATAAACCATATCACTAAGCTTCTGCTCAGAATCATAATGAGAAGAACCAGAAAGAAAATAAAAATGGAAATTAGTGAAGAACAGTATGGATTTGTGGAGGGAAAGGGCACAAACAATGCAATATATACATTACGGACACTAATAGAAAGGTCAATAGAGAAACAGAAAGACATATATTTATGCTTCATAGATTATACTAAGGCATTTGATAAAGTAAAACATGATGAGCTGATTAAAATGTTGGAAGATATCAACATTGATGGGAAAGATTTAAGAATAATAAAGAATATTTACTGGAACCAAGTAGCAGCAATTAAAATAGGAAATAAAGAGGGTAGTTACGAACACATAAAGCTAGGAGTACGACAGGGATGTGTCTTGTCACCAGATCTCTTCTCCCTATATAGCGAAGTAATAATGAGAGAGATCAAAGAGATGCCAGGAATACTAGTTGGAGGTTATAATATAAATAATATACGCTATGCAGATGACACAGTATTGGTGGCAGATAAATCAACAGACCTACAACAATTGTTGGACACTGTAGTAACAGAGAGTGCAAGGAAAGGACTCTCCTTGAATATCAAGAAAACAGTAACAATGGTGATATCAAAGAAAATGGTGACACCAAAATGTGACATAGAAATAGAAGGAAAAATTCTTAACCAAGTGGATAATTTTAGATACCTAGGGACATTTATAACATCAGATGGAAGATGTACAACAGAGATTAAGAGCAGAATAGGGCAGGCAAAGGCCGCATTTCAGAAAATGAAGAGTATCTTGTGCAATAGGTCACTATCACTGAGTGTAAGAAAGAGAGTGCTGAAATGCTATGTAGAACCAGTTTTGCTGTATGGCAGTGAATCTTGGAATGTAAATGAACAAATTAAGAAGAAATTAGAAGCAACAGAGATGTGGTTCCTGAGACGAATGTTGAGAATTCCTTGGACTGCCAGAGTAACTAACGACGACTGCCTGAAACAGGCTAATGAAACTAGAACACTGTATACAACAGTAAGAAAGAGACAAACAGCTTTCTTTGGTCATGTAATGAGAAGAGAGGCATTGGAGAACATCGTGACAACTGGAAAGATCGAGGGGAAGAGAGGTAGAGGCAGACCAAGAGAAATGATGCTGGACGGATTGAGACGGTGGCAAGGAGGAATATCAGCAGCAGAGTTGATCCAGAAAACCAAAGACCGAGATCTGTGGAGAGCTTGAACGCCTACGCCAGCTGGCAGGGCACTTGATGATGATGATGACACATCAGGACTATAGGCTGGATGTTGCAGAATTTCCCATTACTTCCAAGCTAAACTTCCTGCACAATCTTTACAACATGCGGACGAGCATTATCGTGCAAGAAAATCACACCGCGAGAAAACATGCGGGTCGTTTATTCTTGATGGCTTTTTTGCAGCTTGTCTAGTGTTTGCAAGTAGTGGGTAGAGTTGATGTTGACACCAGGTTCTTTAAAGTAGGCCAGCAATAGTCTTTCATAGTAAAAAAAAAATGCGCTCAGCATAACCTTACCAGCGGAAACCTGTAACTTGGATATTTTGGCTTTTGGTGATCCAGCACGCTTCCATTGCATGCTCTTTCTTTTGCTGCTCGGTTCAAAGTGGTGAGACCATGATTCATCGCCTGCAACTATGCGGAAGAGATAGCTACTCTGAGAGTATAAGGAATTCGCATCAATTATCTCAGGAACCACATATATGTTTTTCCGAAGCATTGTCCTGCTATGGATCTGTGATATGAGCGTGCTCATGACATCATCAGCGCAGTTCGCTCTCAACTTCAATATTGTGCCTACTGTTGTTTACTAAATCAAGATCTTATTTTATCTTGCCATCAACTTGACACGAGGATTTACATTTGTATCCTTGTGCTAAACAGTGAAATCAACACATCGTATTTAATTTGCCTGTGTCTAATTAAAGTGTGTTAGCGAATGAGGGATTTGAGTGTAGTAGATAACAACTTGATTATCTGAATTTCGCCGACGAAATTGTCCTGCTGTTACACACACGAGATTACATGCAAGATAAACTAGGCACACTTGATGGGAATTCACATCAATAATGCCTAAAATTCACAAGTGATAGACAAAGCTAATGAGAATGAAATCAAATATGTGATAACACGATCTCCCTTAGTGAAACGTCATTTCAAGGGTTGGAATCAGACATCTACAAGGGTAACAATGAAAGATAGACATATTGAAATAGAAATACATCGAGATGAACTTCATATCAATAGGAAAGTTGTAGAAGTCTAAATAAATACTTGACATGCAATTGGAACTTACATCCATATTGTTATATGATTAGAAATGTAGAGAGCGACCAACACGTTTACAAACTATAAACATTCCATAACTGATGTCCGCGCAGAATATAAGGAGTAATTGCTAAAACAGAATCGCTAATGCGGTGCTTAGGGAGAGAACTAGACATATTCCAACGAATGAATTGATAGGAATAGTCGCTGGCGCTGGATAGGTGTCGCGAGATTGCCATGAGTTAAACAGATAAATATTCCCGACGTTTGCTTGGCGTGTATTTTCAGCACCATTATTTTACTAACTGGAAAAACACCGCGGATGTCAAAATCTCAGGACGGTATTTGTAGCTGCACGTGTACATCTATAACGGATTTGGAACGGTCGGTGTTGATGGTGACAGGTCCTGGCATCGCCTTGATTAGTTTGTCTACATTTGAATGTAAATGGAAGCAGTGGGGTCAGCCCATCTACACATTTGGTGTTGAGTGAGAAGGAAGGGATACACCGAGTTGGCAGTTCATTACCAGTTAGAATCACATATATTGTCACCACGGAACAGAAGATTGACAAGTTTGTCAACATTTGAATGCAGATGGAAGCCGTGAGATCACAATGGCAGATGTAAAACGGAAGTACTTAGTAGGGAGAAAACAGTACATATGTCAATTCTTGGTTTCCGGAACATGAAGAGTTTGACGGGGTTATTTGCAACTGTTTGTTGGAAGTCGTCATAAAATTCGCTGGCTTGTTTTGAGAATCTTAACAATTACTGACAACTTTGACAGGATTTAAGCCCGGAAAAATGGATCCTTGCAAATGGTTGATATGTCCAAATAACACCTGTGTGGGGGAGAAGAGGATAAAGTCACGTGGACAACTTTGGTAGTTTGCCATATAAACTCTAGTTGTGACCAGCTAGGGAGGACTTGAAATTATGCTTTAGTCAGAGTGCCAGGGCACGGCAGCGCCTAGTGGAAATAATATCTACCGTGTGTTAATTAGTGACTTAATTTTACACGTGCCTATAATGGCAGATGTAGATATGATTGATAGGACTGCAGTGGTGCCATTTAAGGTATAACCTATTATAATATATTCGTTATAATTACTTTAGGCAGTAGCCTTGTTAAACTATAGTGTGATGATTAGCACTGTTAGTGGAAACTAGCTAGAGTAGGGAAGTGATACTTGACTCTGTTAGCTAGAATAGATTAGTGAAGTGTTGATAAGCTTTACTAGTTGAGAATTGAGTAATGAGGGATAATTGGGATTTCCCGTAGGTGTCCCTTGTGGGAGGGGTTCCACATTCTGTTTGCTGATTTTTTCTTTGTCATAACCTGATTCGATTCTAGGTGGGTAGCTAATCTGCTCTATGACTAAGTCTAGTTAGCTAACGATCATTAGGCAAGGTGATAGGCTTACACTCAGCCGAAAGAATCATGAACTAGTACTATCACCAGGTGTGTTGTTTCTATCCTAGGTTCCCTACCAGATCCAAGGAAGCTCAATAAAGTTTTGGGAAGGAAGAAAATCCCAGTCTGAAGAACACCAGTTCGGCAATCAATAAAGATTGCTTACAGACGTGATTAAAAGCTAGAGGGAGGTTGATTCACCCAACATAGTGAAGATTCAGTTGCACCATACAGCATTAAACAGTGGTAACGAACCGAGAACCGGTTAAGAGTAACTAGTGTTAGTACAGTAACAATTAACATTAGTAATTAGCACTCGCGGACTGAATGGTTCGATGTGCAACGAGGATGATCTGTCGACTAACACTTAACTTTACTAACTGTGTAAACACTAGAAAAGAACTTGTGCAGTTGGTTAGAGAACATTAGGAACGGACATTGTGTAGAGTGAATCCGGTCCATAAGTAACTGTTCATACCACCGGTGTCTATTTCTCATGTTCATGAAATGGGATTACCAGAGGTCTACAGAAGCAAAGCAGTATCCGGCAGGATGGTTCCGGCAACGGGTGAGACGTACTTGTTCTGACGTAACGTGCTGTGGTCTATCTTTGCTGTGATCAGCGGACTGATCTGATGTCTGAGAGTCAGATTCTCTACACTATATAGAACACGTCACACATTTTCTTCGCATACATGTCTCATACACGTTACACTTTTATTTTAATAAATTAATCTTTATTAATTTCTAGAAGTAAGAGTTGTTGAGTATGTTGCGTTGGGGAAGTATGAGAAGGGGGCATAGTACGACAGTGTGAGAGTGATAGGAAAAGGTGTCCATAAGCTGATGGAGTGTGTTGGACGGAAGCTGGTGGATTCTCCAGAATATTGAGGGGAAAAAAAAAAAAATAATATTATAATGTGGGTGTCGGATCTCCTCACTCCAGGGACGACACTTTAAAGGAGGACACGACAATAGGCCACACATTGAGACACTGATAATAGATAGTATTAGGGTATATTTGTAATGGCCGTTCAGTGTTGAACATATTGCAGGTCACGTTTTGTATTCACCCGTGTAAAGTTCATGGAACATAATAGGTAAATACAAAACTTGGACCGGCAATATTTTCAAACACTGCACAGTCATTACAAATACACCCTGTACATTCATTAGAATCCAGAGGGCAAACTAATTAGTGGGAGACCTAAAATGCACAGCGAAGAGAGCTAGAAACAGCGATGAATAATGTAGGGGGTGATATGGAGTGAGCTACAATAGGCAGTAAAATACAGGACGGCTTGTCATTAGTTCGTTGATGGCCTACTCTCCAGCAGGGGATAAAGAGCAGAAAATAAAGAAGATGAAGAAGTTTCCCTAAGTAACTAGTATAGGGCACCTTGGCACTTTAAAAGACAGAGAGTGAACTATGGTTTCTTTTCCTGTCGCTTGCAGCGCAGACAGTACAGCACATGGCATAGCATAACTCTTTCCATAACTGTACTTTAATTGTGGGCGCCATGTTAGCACAGGGCTAGGGTGCTTGTGTGCTGGCCCGGTGGTCATAGGTTCGAAATCACATTTTTAAACTGGAACTGGGTTCCCAGGTTAGCCCCGCCTTAACTGGTTAGCAGGAAATTATTGGAAAGTAAATACGACCGGCCGATTTCCTGGCCTAGAGGTTAGCGACTTTTCTCCGTAATCTCGTATACTCTCGTAGGTGACGTGACGACGGTGAGAATCAACAGTGGTTCGAATCGCGTCGGTAACTTACGGGGTATGTGAGGCGGCCGCTCAGAAAGTAATGGCAAACTAGTGAGCGTAATCTTGCCAAGATATCAACAATCAACTGAAAGATGCTGATGTTGACATCGATGTCCTGTAAAAGATATGCAAACATTTTTTTTAAAAATACAACCGACAGAATATTGACCAAATCACTCCTCGAGTGCCGATTGGTGTATATAAATATGTGGCCACCAACACATACCCAGTTCGCTTGAAGGCTTGTGGAAAAAGGGCTGTTACTGTCATTTTTACCTGTTTATGGTGTGCATGTTGTGTTCGCCATCTATTGGACCCCGTGTTGAAGGCTGTTGTTGTCATGTTTTGGACTGTGCTGTGAGTCCTTGCAGAGGTAACTGTTACCTAATGTTCCATCCATTGCCCGCTTGTAGTTGTTATTTTAACTTTTGATATTTTAAATTGGTTTTATTCTTCTGTGTTCAAGGACAGTTGTCCCTCGGTTCTACGTTACTTGCAGTTACCAATTTGAGGGTTGTTGGTAGGCTTCAAAGATTCCAGAAACCGGCAATTTCTATTGTTGAACATTCTTTCTGTTCGCTCCGCTGATGTCAGCAGTCAAATAACTTGGTCTAATTTGGTCAGAAAGAGACCACTGACATGTTATAAAGAACCTGTTTTACTTTATGGTAGTGAATCATAAAATGCGAATAAACAAATTAGGAAGAACTTGGCAGCAGCGGGGTTGTTGATCCTCTGTTTTCTAAGCCCCGTTTTCACTTCACATTCAACTTCGGCGTCATTCGCGAAATGTCTCCAGCCAAGCTGGGTTTCCTATTTATGCTGACAAATGTTTGTCCCGTAAAGCGGTGCATAGCTGGGTAGAAAACGTTATGCGTGTGAGTCAATTGGTAAGTCACACAGATCTGTGGGATGGCAGGTTAATGGGGAAAAAAACAACAACACACACACGCAGTTCTATGCAGCGGGTTTGGGAGGACTAATAAAACGATGGGATAAGTTTCATCAATGTTGGTGAAAATTATGTTGAGAAATAAAGTGACAATGTATGTATAAAATACACTAGTTTCAAGTTGTTATCATCTTTAGTTATTTTTCTACAGCCATTTGTGACTTACTTATTAACTTAACCCTCGTACCTCAGGAGTGATGCAAAGCAGCTGCAAAGATCTCATATAGTGATTTGGTCACTATCGCACTTCCCATTGATCTTTGGGTAGTGAAATCCAACAGCCTTCTGGGATAATGGGGTAAAACAAGAGAGCCCAGATGGCAAATCGCGCATGATACAAATTTTAGGCAACTGGACATTCAAAAATGTAGATCTCTCTATGGCAAACCTATGACAGGAAATCAGAAAATATCCAAGGCTAGATAGATTGGGGTGGGTGGGGGAGATGGGGGTGGGGGACTCTACCTGGAGGAAGTAAACCGAGCCAACATGCACGAGGAAGACAGGTAAAGGGTACACAGCTTAGCATGATCACTCTATTTTAATGGGTAACTAATGAGAATATGACGATAAGTCGATTAAGGAACATCTCTAAACGTGTCTACGTGGTAAAATATCAAGGTCATTTGAAAATTAAGAGTAAATAACAAATATCATTGGCAATTAGATATGGACGAGCAATTGGATTTGAAAATAAAAATTAAAATAAATAAAATAAATTACGGATTTATTTGTAAATTCCAAGTGAAAAAGCTACCCATATCGTTAGAAAACTTTACCGGTAGTTACAAAATCCAACCAATCACGATCACGTCTGATATAGAGCGGCTTGGCGAGACTTTGAAGGCTTAAGCTTCAATGAAAAATACAGGAAAGACAAAGCAGAAGTAGTAGAAGAAGAAGAAGAAAAGGAGAAGGGGAAAAGAAGAAGAAGAAGAAGAAGAAGAAGCAGAAGAAGAAGAGAGGGGGGGGGAAGAAGAGGAAGTAGTAGTAGTAGTAGTAGTAGTAGTAGTAGTAGTAGTAGTAGTAGAAGAAGAAGAAGAAGAAGAAGAAGAAGAAGAAGAAGAAGAAGAAGAAGAAGAAGAAGAAGAAAAGAATTGAGAAGTGTGCATTTATTTTTAAATAACCAGAATAATAAATGCAATATTTAGTTGAAAATAAATCAGTCAACGGCATGTGATAGTAGAACTGTACTGCAATCTTCAGTGGTCTCCAAGTCAAGTCATGCATTTGATGTGTAGCTTGAACAACCATAGAAACCTAGAAAACAGGCAGGAAGTTGAAATAAAAGTGCTCTCCCGCACATTTAAGCACGGTATTTGAATGCAGCATTAACACCGACATTTTAATCTACATTAGTATAGCAAATTCTCATAGTAAACACAAGAGAACACCCAGGAAGAAATGGCCAAATCACTGCAATAAATGATCAAACAATTATTTGCGCTGCCAATCGTTCAGTCATTAATCAGGTGCAGCGTTGACTCGCTCACGGCCTGACGTTAACCAAAATAAACAGTCTGCAATACGCCAGCCTTCACGTGGATACACGGGAACTCAATCATCGGAGAACTGCGGCTGGCTGGTTCAACTTGGTTTTGCCAGGCAGTAAGGTCAAATTTAATTACGAGATTTTATCTTTCACCGGCGGTACTGACAACAGGTAAATGATGTTTATATTTACCCTGAGGTGACACGAAATTAAATACAGTCACACGGATTTTTTGGCGCAGTTTAAGTAGATGACGTTTGTGTCAAGCATCAAGCTAGTGGCATGAGAAAACAAGGAGCTGCTTCCAAAACAGGAACACACTTGCACAATTTGGAAATAATTAAACTGGGTGACCTACACAGGTATAGCAAATCAAACAAATATAATTGATTACGTTGTCACCGCCATTGTCGTTTTCACTTCTTTATATTCGTTCAGAGAATATTGTTGATTCCCCTGCTTACTATTTTGGGACGTGTTTTATTCTGCTCACATAATTCCAGTGTTATTAAACCCAAAAAATCAAACAGAGTATGGTGAGATCTTGCGGAGAAACAACAAACATAACCTCACATAATATTCCTCGCAAAGACGCCAGGCCAGGTAAAAGGCAACATGCAATAAACAAAGATACAGAAACGTATAAAACAACGCAGCACAACAGTAAGATTAAATCCGTTAAATCATGCTCCACATGTCCGACGTTTATGTTTCAACAACCTTTGGCATAGACAAAATAAAGATAGATAATAACAAACGACAATTATAAACAGCAAAAGTAAACAATACCACCCCCCCCCCCACACACACACACACACTTTTATATTGCCATTTCATGCTGCAATAAAAATCCTTGTAATGTTAGTGGCATGATTGAGCATGTTAATGCAAGTTATCTTTGACTATCCCTTCATTACTTCCCTTGTGGGTTCCGGTTAAGAATATCGTTGGCTCTCTCTCTCTCTCTCTTTGTGTCTCTCTATCTTTCTCTCTATGTGTCCCTCTGTGTGTCCCTATCTTTGTCTCTCTCTCTCTGTGAGTCCCACGCCGTCACTCTCTGTCTCTTTCTCTCTCTGTCTCTTTCTCTCTCTGTCTCTGTGTCTTTGTCTCCATGTGTGTCTCTATGTCTCTGTCTCTCTCTCTTACTCTTTATTTCTCCCTGTGTCTTTTTCTGTGTTTCTCTCTCTCTCTCTCTCTCTCTCTCTCTCTCTCTCTCTCTGCGTCTCTCTCTTTGTTTCTCGTTTCTCTATGTTTCTGTCTCTCTCTCTCTCTCTGTCTCACTCTTTCCCTCTCTGAATCTTTCTATGTGTCTCTCTCTATCTGGGTCTCTGTCTCTCTGTCTCTCTCCCCCTCTCTCTCTCAAGTACTAGATGCATTGCCGAACATCGCTCTAATATCGGCCTGCAGAAAAGTTTCTCCATTCCCTGCCAACACTCCTGCAGTTTATCCATTCAATGCGAACACTCCTGCCTCATGCAGTTTCTCCATTCCCTGCCAACACTCCTGCCTCAGGCAGTTTCTCCATTCCCTGCAAACACTCCTGCAGTTTCTCAATTCCCTGCCAACACCCCTGCCTCATGCAGTTTCTCCATTCCCTGCCAACACTCCTGCAGTTTCTCCATTCCCTGCCAACACTCCTGCCTCATGCAGTTTCTCCATACCTTGCCAACATTCCTACCTCATGCAGTTTCTCCATTCCCTGCCAACACTCCTGCCTCATGCAGTTTCTCCATTCCCTGCCAACACTCCTGCAGTTTCTCCATTCCCTGCCAACACTCCTGCCTCATGCAGTTTCTCCATTCCCTGCCAACACTCCTGCAGTTTCTCCATTCCCTGCCAACACTCCTGCCTCATGCAGTTTCTCCATTCCTTGCCAACATTCCTACCTCATGCAGTTTCTCCATTCCCTGCCAACACTCCTGCCTCATGCAGTTTCTCCATTCCCTGCCAACACTCCTGCCTCATGCAGTTTCTCCATTCCCTGCCAACATTCCTACCTCATGCAGTTTCTCCATTCCCTGCCAACACTCCTGCCTCATGCAGTTTCCCCATTCCCTGTCAACACTCCTGCCTCATGCAGTTTCCCCATTCCCCGCCAACACTCCTGCCTCATGCAGTTTCTCCATTCCATGCCAACTCCCCTGCCTCACGCAGTTTCTCCATTCCCTGCCAACACTGCTGCCTCACGCAGTTTCTCGATTCCCTGCCAACACCCCTGCCTCATGCAGTTTCTCCATTCCCTGCCAACACTCCTGCCTCACGCAGTTTCTCCTTTCCCTGCCAACAATCCTGCCTCACGCAGTTTCTCCTTTCCCTGCTAACACTCCTGCCTCACGCAGTGTCAGGCTACAAATGACTGCAATGTTCTGTGTTGAATTTTAGTATTATTTTTTTCTCTTTGGTCCACGATATTCTAAGAATTTCTCTGGAGCAGTAGTTCCCACACTTTTCAAGCAGAGGGACATATCTATTATTTTCGGTAGTTAAGCGGGCCACAATGTTATAACATTATGTATATATATTTAACTATATTAAATAACGAGGCCTCGCGTGCCACGTTTTGACAGCTGGCGGGCCACAAGTGCCCCGAGGGCCGTGGTTTGGGAACCTCTGCTCTGGAGCATTTAGGATCAAACAAAATCCCCCCTCCCCCTTAGAGACTGTAAAATGGTCAAATATTCACGTTCGTATGTTGCCACAAATAAGTAGCATGTTCTGGAAAAAAATACTTACATTAGTTGCTTTGTGTTGTGACATATACCCTTAAAACTGTTTAAGATCTGAATTCTTATGTCAGGTTTACGTCTGACGTTTTTCTAACAGTCGCCGTTGATGTTGTTGATTATGGAGACAAGACAAAACCCGTTTGTGATATCAATGTCTTCGTTGTTGATTGTAATTTTAGGATGGTATGTAGTTTTCTCCATGAACAGTATTTTCTTCTACACGCAGAAATATGATTTTAATTTTAATTCTGTTTCTTGAGTAACACTCTTTTAACACCTGTGGTACATTTGATCGGAGGCCAGTGTGGTCTGCTTATGTGAGATCAGGAATTGGATTTCAACTAGTTATGAAAGTAAACATAATGTCTCTGGTCTTTTCATATTTGATATTTCTCAATATATTTTCTGCTTAAATGTTAAACAGATATTAGGAGAGAATTCCTCCGCCCAGTTTAAGTTGAATGCATGCCATTTACAGAACGTGTCAACTAACACCAGAATTTATCGACCGTTTTTATTTTACTAAGCAATGTTAGTTCAGCAGTTTGCCCTTGCTTTCTGGGTGGCGGACGCCTTATCCAATTGAAATCAATGCAAAGCGATCTGCTTCAAAATCGCCCGCAACCGATCTAACATCCTGACTGGGTATGACGAGGTGCGCTGAAACTGCGCGTATCACTATCCCATAAGCCATAGCGCCGGTTCTCCGCTTAACTGTCATACAATGTTTACTACATTATACGCTCATTATAACTGTCATTTAACGTTTAATACAATATACGCTCATTATAACTGTCATATAACGTTTAGTACAGTATACGCTAAATTATAACTGTCATGTAACTTTTAGTACAGTATACGCTCATTATAACTGTCATATAACGTTTAGTACAGTATACGCTCATTATAACTGTCATGTAACGTTTAGTACAGTATACGCTCATTATAACTGTCATGTGACGTTTAGTACAGTAAACGCTCATTATAACTGTCATGTAACTTTTAGTACAGTATACGCTCATTATAACTGTCATGTAACGTTTAGTACAGTATACGCTCATTATAACTGTCATGTGACGTTTTTTACAGTATACGCTCATTATAACTGTCATGTAACGTTTAGTACAGTATACGCTCATTATAACTGTCATGTAACTTTTAGTACAGTATACACTCATTATAACTGTCATGTAACGTTTAGTACAGTAAACGCTCATTATAACTGTCATGTAACGTTTAGTACAGTAAACGCTCATTATAACTGTCATGTAACGTTTAGTACAGTAAACGCTCATTATAACTGTCAATTAACGTTTAGTACAGTATACGCTGATTATAACTGTCATCTAACGTTTAGTACAGTATACGCTCATTATAACTGTCATCTAACGTTTAGTACAGTATACGCTTATTATAACTGTCATCTAACGTTTAGTACAGTATACGCTTATTATAACTGTCATCTAACGTTTAGTACAGTATACGCTCATTATAACTGTCATCTAACGTTTAGTACAGTATACGCTCATTATAACTGTCATGTGACGTTTTTTACAGTATACGCTCATTATAACTGTCATGTGACGTTTAGTACAGTATATACTCATTATAACTGTCATCTAACGTTTAGTACAGTATACGCTCATTATAACTGTCATCTAACGTTTAGTACAGTATACGCTCATTATAACTGTCATCTAACGTTTAGTACAGTATATACTTATTATAACTGTCATCTAACGTTTAGTAAAGTATACGCTCATTATAACTGTCATGTAACGTTTAGTACAGTATATACTCATTATAACTGTCATCTAACGTTTAGTACAGTATATACTCATTATAACTGTCATCTAACGTTTAGTAAAGTATACGCTCATTATAACTGTCATGTAACGTTTAGTACAGTATATACTCATTATAACTGTCATCTAACGTTTAGTACAGTATACGCTCATTATAACTGTCATCTAACGTTTAGTACAGTATACGCTCATTATAACTGTCATATAACGTTTAGTACAGTATATACTCATTATAACTGTCATGTAACGTTTAGTACAGTATACGCTCATTATAACTGTCATCTAACGTTTAGTACAGTATACGCTCATTATAACTGTCATGTGACGTTTTTTACAGTATATGCTCATTATAACTGTCATGTAACGTTTAGTACAGTATACGCTCATTATAACTGTCATGTAAGGTTTGATACAGTAATCGCTCATTATAACTGTCATATAACGTTTAGTACAGTATATACTCATTTTAACTATCATATAACGTTTAGTACAATATATGCTCATTATAACTGTCATATAACATATACGCTGCTTGAAATGACACTTAAATGAATCTAATTAAGTTACTTCACATGAGCCGTACATGTTAGCTTTGTCTTATAAACTTTATCATATCTTAACAAGGGAATCTTTCTATAATTTGGCATCAATATCAGTTACAGCACTTGTCTGGTTGCTGTTTTGTGCAAGATCTCAACGAACCATTTTTGTTATAGATGATATTTTGAGACGACACAAATGTAAGATTGACTGTGTCTTGTAGCAGCCTTTCAGGGAAGTAAAGAATGATACGACTGTAAACTATCATGCATGTCCTAAGAGGCGATTGAGGAGAGACTGGTATCATTATCCCGCAGAAAAGTTTAGCTGCAAAATATTCCAGTCTACTGAGGGCTTGTTGTTACCCACTATAGTACTTGGGATGCTCACTCACCACCCCGTCATCATCCTACATCCCACTCCCTCGGTTGGGTATAAAACAGACAACGGTGATATTCGGGGATATACACAGCTCGGATTTCTGAGTTAAGTAGGAAAATTTTTTTCCAAATTTTTATTTTCTCTTCCTTACTTTCATTTTTTAATCTTTTTATTCTTCTCGTCCTGTCGTCACGTTTTAATGTAGTCACAGGAGATCTCCGTGACTGTATGTTGTGTTTTGTGAATGTGTTTGTTTGATGCTGAAGGCTAATCGCCGCAGCGTCCTTTATGTGTCGTAATTCTGTTATGTAAAGCTTTGTGTCTTTTTATATTGTTTACACCAAATAATCATGTAGAGTACGCATGGTATTTCATGACTATCTTTGTTGTGCAAAATATTTTTCTTTCTTTATAAAGATGTTCTCATGCCTTAGACCACAATTTGGACTGCCTGCCTGCCTGCCTGCCTGCCTGCCTGCCTGCCTGCCTGCCTGCCTGTCTGTCTGTCTGTCTGTCTGTCTGTCTGTCTGTCTGTCTGTCTGTCTGTCTGTCTGTCTGTCTGTGATATCTCTCTTTCTCCACACACACAGACACACACACACAGACACCCACCTACCCCCCCCCCCCCCACACACACACACATTCCTCAAAAGATATAAAGCAATTATCCCAAACTTGTAATTCCCCTATAATGTAGACAAACGCTGCATATTCATTTCAATATCTTTTATAACCCCCATACATCCCCTGATGATATGAAGGATTCGTTCTATGAGGAGTTAGACTCTGTGATCAAGGCAGTTCCAAAATCCGACTATATTTATACGCTTGATGATGCATATTTTTAAGAATGATATATATATATATATATATATATATATATATATATATATATATATATATATATATATAGAGAGAGAGAGAGAGAGAGAGGAAGTAAGTGAATTAGAGCCAGAATGAGAAAAAAAGGAGAAATTAAAGTTACAAACGAAATGAGACAAAAATGATTCTATTGGAAAAAAAATGTAAGTGAAATAATACGAGAAGGAGTATCTTGTAGCAGCAAAATGTCACTTGAGGAAGCAAATAAAATGTCCACGTGTAACGTCATGTGTTCAATATATAATTTTGAAGTTTTCTTCCTCGTTCAGACCGGCTATTGACAGCAAGTATGTGTACGTTGTTTCTCCTAAGCTTTGGTCCAACAAGAATAGGCCATTGTTCGACACCATTGTCATCTTCACACTTTCCCAGACCTAGTAAAGAAAAGAGGCCAACATATCAGACTACAGAGATACAATGAGTGGACAGGAGGATTAGCATTGCAAGAGGAGATACGATGAACAATGAGGATATTAGAATAGAAGTTGATCCTAAGCTGGATGTTGAAAAAGTCATCTAAAGACACACCGTAGAAGAGACGTAGAGACAGAAATGAATAACGCAGCTGTGTGGGGCAGCCGAGGGTAGGGCGGCATGGGGTGAGTTGGTTGAGGGTTTACCCCATTGGGGAATATAGTGCGAGAGAAGAAGTTCAACAAGTCGCTATGTTCTTTTTAGTGATTGCGAAATTGTGAATGATTCAATCCGTATGTTGCCACGTGGAAGGCGCATGTTCACATTCTTATTTTCATTTGTTAGCTGATGTTGTTTCATACAGACAAAGTTATGCATTCATATACAAAGTAAAGTAAAGATACAAAGATATACATTCATATAAAATGTAAAGTACAGATATAAAGATATACATTCATTTACAAAAGTAAAGTAAAGGACTTATCCACACGCCTTCAGGCGCATAGGCATACTGTGCCGGACACAATTATACAGACCAATCGGCACTCGACGGGTAATGTGGTGAGTATTACACCGGCTTCCCCCACTTCCCAAGACTTTGTTGGCACCAGTTGTACCTGGTGTTGACCTGGGATGTTATGTCATCTTTAAAAACAAATACCGATTTGGTCCAGCTGCGGATGGAACCCACGAGCACTGGGTCGGTAGGCGAGTGTCAAGCGAGGCTCCCAGTTTATATATATATATATAGATCAAATCACATGAGTATATATCAAAGATTTTACGAAAGAAAATAGAAAACTCCTCGGGCAGATGAAATTAGTTGTCTAAATACTGTGAAAGCAGCTAAGACACAAAGACAATATAGCACAAACATAAGAAAGAAGCAGTAGTCATCTTTTGGCTCTATTGTAGGAAGGGACGGGCAGCTGGATCATGTTGAGAAAACTGGCTAGATTATGGAATGAGTGATAAAGGGGTAGAACGAGGTAGGATTCAAGACATTCTTTTGTCATGACACTGCATGGTATCAGCACACGAACTGAAATTTGCTGCCGGAGATTGCAAGATGTATAAAACCATGATATTCCACGCCAGTCGGCAAGGCAATTTTTGATGAGGATTATAATGATTTAAATAATGAAAAATTGTGTTTCTCTCACACTTGTTCAAGTTGAGGTCGTAGAGCAAGGTGCTGATCACAATTGCCAGAAAAGCTACATCGACAGTTAAGAAGGCTAAACAGTCATACAAACAGTGTTGGCTTGTAAGTAAGCTAGACATAGCCAAAGACTTGGGGAGGGACACTCGCCACTAATTGTCTAACACATTAATGTCTGTTCAAATCATACCCGAGGTGCTACTGCATTACCGATGCAGTAAAAGTCAGACTGCTTCACACTCAAACACACATGTCAACACACAATAACTCACACATGCACACACACACACGAAGAGAGTAAAGAGTCAGCGAGAGAGAAAGAGAGAGAGAGAGAGAGAGAGAGAGAGAGAGAGAGAGGAGAGAGAGAGAGAGAGAGAGAGAGAGGGGCTTAAGTAAACTTCACAACATACTGAAGAACTAGATCTGTTAACTGACGATATCTCTTGTTGACACATACATTTGCACATACTCAACATGCACACACACTCAACATGCACACATACCTCAAACATACATGTAAAAACACAATCTCACGCATATGAACACACATGAAAAGAGACAGAATTAGCGAGAGAGAGAGAGAGAGAGAGAGAGAGAGAGAGAGAGAGAGAGAGAGAGAGAGAGAGAGAGAGAGAGAGAGGCTTAAGTAAACTACACAATATATTGGTAGTATACATCTTTGCAAACCGCCACATCGCTGTTTAAATCTCTCCCGCACTACCCTCCAGATAGCAACAGCGTAAACAACCACCACCATCATAATCAAATTCAAATTTGAAGAATGATGGAATTAGCTCCGATAGTTCAGAAGAAGGACGAAATTTGCATCATTTTAATGTGAAAACGGAGTGCTGATTTGAAAATTTTCTAATTATAGCCGAAAAGGAGCTCGCCCATTGGTCACGACTCGACATGACGTCAGAGTCCAAGCTCTCTGGGCTGGAATAAAAATGGAGAAAGACTGGCAGAAGTTCAGAGTGTGAGAATTAAAATTCTTCAGTAATCGCTCAACAGGAGACGGTCCACTGGAATTGACGGCCTGGTATCCTCTACGTAACATTCCTTCTGAAGTTTAAACAACTCAATAGAGGAAAAGCGAGAGAAGTGCCGTCCTATTAAGGGGCCAGAGAACTGGGAAAATCCTAATTCTGGAGCCTGAAATCAGATTGCGTAATGCTTGAAGAAGACATTCAACAATGTTGAAGGTAAACACACTGTAGTATTAAGTTATTTATGCTCCTTTCCCATAAAATGGTAAGTTGGTGTGTTGTAAAAATGTGGTTATTCCTTAAGAACTTAATTCAGGAGAGACTAAGCACTATATTCAGATGTCGTATTTCGTAGATAATCTATGCACTAGGTTCATCCATAGTGAAGTTTGTTTTTTCTAGCTATGCAGCTTCTATGAAAGCATAAGCATCCTGTATAGGTTGTGCATTTTAACCCTTAAGCAGTTAAGCTAAGTCAGAAGGATGTAGAAGATTAGAATCCATAGTTCAGTAGTAAACTATCTTAAATGTGCATTCACTAGTTGGGAGCAATTAGTGTAATTCACAGGCTTGGCCATGGGAATACCATTCCCATGGGAAAGGTCCCATGGGATGGGATGGGACAGCACACATTTGTATTTCCCATGGGACAGCATTGGGGCAGTAGCCGTGTCATAGCAACGTGATCTACGTCAGAGCTACCCTTAATTTTGTTTATTTATTTTACCTTTTTAAAGCCTTTTATCCTTCTTTTTTTTTCTTTATAAATTTGTATCTATTCTTTATATTGTGGTGGGAGACTGGATAATAAATACATATAGCCTTTTATTATATAAGATTACATTTTGGTGCGTCACCAGCAAAAATAGAAGACATGGTTAAGTCAGTTGTTACTAAGAAGAAAGGGAATGTGGACACTAATAAATTGGCCAATGATTGGATCGCTTTTTCTAAGTCTGTTGTCCCAACTGTTATTTCATTCAGCAAGGATTTAAAGCTTTCTTCTGAATCATCTTCTGTATGTAAAATAGTAGGAATTGTAGAACAGAAGCCGAAAAGTGATTTTGACTTATTTTTTGATCCGCTACCAAACAAAGCACTTAAGTTTGATGATCCCAGAAACAAATGTCTTGAGTTGAAGTCACCATGTTTAAAAAATTACGGCAACTTTACAACCATTAAATTATTGGGAAAATAAACATAGGTTTCCACTGCTAAAAGCAAGTGCGAAAATTGTTTTTGATATACCAGTTGGTTACTTACAGGGGTATGTGAGCCAGTCGCTCGGAAAGCAATGGCAAACTACTGGGCGTAATCTTGCCAAGATATCAACAACAGCGGTAAAACGATGGTGTTGACAGCGATGTCCTATCAATAGAATATGCGGAAAAAAACGTGTCATCAGTGGCAGTAAAGCGCTTATTTAGTGCAGCTGGATTGTTGTTGAGTAAGATCAGCCAGTCTCCGTGGTCAAAGCATTGCGAATGCGGTTCGTGAGCCACTTACCAGGCGTTCGCAACTCAGCTGCGACCGATTTGTGCAGCAGACCGTGCCGCGCTGTGTTATAACGTATTGGTATTGAAGCTGGTCGTTCAGAAAGCAATGGCAAACTACTGAACGTAAAACTTGCCTAGTACATCAACAGCAGCTGAAAAATGCTGGTGTTGACTGCAACGACCTGTAAGGGATATGCAACATTAATAAAAACAAAAACAGTTACGAAAACGAATGCTACCAGCTCTCGTTATAAACTCTGTGTATATCAGATTTGCATGTAAGATGAGAATTGTGGGAATGGTTTAGGGATTACCTGAATTAGTTGAATTATTGGAAAATAGTCGATCAGCAGGACATTGATAATGTGCTGAATGAGCAGACTGACACAGAAACAAAATTAGAGTGTCAGTCAGAATGACACTGAATTGTCATAGTTAGTTTAAACTTTAATTTATAAAACACACTTGAATATTAAAATTAATAAATTCTGTCGGTATTACATGCCTCTTTGTACATGTAGTCCTATTTAGTAGACACTAAACCTAAACTTCCATAAATTTCATAATTTTATTTGAACTGTATTCCATATTAATATTATAATGGTAATCCCATGGGATGGGATGGGACAGGCATAAATTACCAAGGGATGGGATGGGACAGAAAAATATGTCCCATGGACAAGTCTGGTAATTCATCCTAGAACCAGTACATGAGCACACTAAATGTTAAATAGTTCCACATGTGTTATCATAAAATCCCGTGTATTCTATAGAAGCACTCATGTGGTGATTCATTTGTGACTTCATCGGTGTTAAATATATGAATTTATCTTTTATCTTATGGATTGTGATTCACAAAGTTATGCTTATTCATCATCCATGCAAGTATGATTATGATTTATGAAGAATGATTGCAGATTGGGTGAAGAGAAGAGACATACAGAGGATGAGTATGATTAATCAATCAATCACCTGATAGTAGACAATTTGAGGCATACTGCCACGTCTATCAGAGGTACACACTTAATGATTATTTAGTGTGCTTCTCCGCATGACGCCACTCTGTATCCCATATCCCCCATATTATAATTTTATGATTTTGACTTGTGTTTGATGTATGATGATGATAAATCTTATAGAGGAAAAAGGTAAAAGCATATACCTACATGGTTAAGAGGAGAGTAATTGCTCCTCCTCAAGGCAGGTGATTGGGAGGAACCCACCTGAATGTCATACAGGAGATGATGCCATAGTGTACTTATATTGTTTATAAGTAAATACTCATTGCATTTAGTGAAGGAATTAAGACAATGTATGTGGCCTTTTCTTTTAAATGGAAGGATAACTAGGAAAAATAATTATGTACAAGACGTAATGGTGAATATGGTTATCAAATTCCGAATCTATCAAGGAATTACTCAACCTGGAGACCATGGGTTACAGGCATGGGCGAAGATGACACTGCGTATCTGATAATCTAAACCTTGAGCACCCTGTAATGGATGATTGATTGGAAAGGGACCAGCTATGGAGTTGATAACTGTCGGCGAACACTAAGTCCCTCCTCCTCCTTTGTTTATTTTTCCGTGGGGTCAAAATTCCCTTTATTTATTTTCCTTTTTTTTTCTTTGGGGTTTTACCTTCTTCCATTTCTAATGATCATAGAGATGTATTGATAATATTAGTAAATATATGTGTCATGCTGGAATTTCAGGTAGTGGTTGGATCCATTCCGATCCAAGTCTGACATTTAATAGGAGCTCCTGACTGGGGTGATGATGAAGCCTCTTTTTGAAAGAACTTATAGGCAAGAAATCATCCAACCATCAAAAACGAGGTAAATCTGTATCGCCTTGAGGAAATCAAGGGAATTTTAGCTTGTACCTGGAAGTGGAAAGACAGCTCAACTATCAACATACCTGATCCAGAATGACACTCACACAGAGGGCCAAACTGGAGTTAAATTGACAGAACTCTTTACACAAGTGGGTTCTAAAAACCCTGGAGTGGAGAAGCTCGAGTTCATGATCAAGCCCCATGATTATTATAACTCCACTGATAGATGTGTAGTATTTGTTCATCTGGGGAATTGGGGTTTTTGTTTGTGTTTATTTCACAACCAAGTGAATGATTGTAAGATTAATCATTATACATAATACCATTGGACTGGATGATAATTTGTTTGATAAAATGGTCAAACCTCAAATCCGGCTTGTTGATTACTAAAATGTTACAAATATGTCTTCTCCACTCTTGAGTGTTACAAGGATGTATTGAGTGTTTATATCATCGTTGTATTAATTAACATACACTAGATATTAATTAAGCAGAAGATTATTATTGTTCAAAGAAATCTTTTCCTTGTTCACGTTGGGGATTTCTTTGGCTCTCCTGGACTATGTTTATAGACTCATTCAATTGAGCCATTAACGGCTATTATAATTACAACGGGCAGGATCACATTGGGAGATAGGAACTTCAGCTTTCCTCTATCACTTTGAGATTTTCCCAAAACATCCGACAATGTTGAAGAACTTGATCAGTTAACTGACAATGTCGCACGTTAGCTGCGCGCGCGCGCACACACACACACACACACACACACATACACACACACACACACACACACATAGCAAGAGAGGGAGAGGGAGAGCTAGAGAGTGATAGAGGGTGAGGAGGAAGAGACGGATACGCAAGCAGAATAAGAAAAAAAAAAAGAGCTGGATGAGACAGAGTAGGCTGAGATGAAAACGACGACGACAACGTCGAAGAAGAAGAAGAAGAAGAAGAAGAAGAAGAAGAAGAAGAAGATGAAGAAGAAGAAGAAGAAGAAGAAGAAGCAAAAGCAGCAGTAGCAGGAGAAGGGGAAGAAGGAGAAGGAGAAGAAGGAACGACCGAATCAAGAATCGCATTCAATCCCAATCGGTAATAAACATAAAAACACAATATCAACAACACGGGACTTCAGGAGAGGAAACAAAACACTTAACAATAGATAAGGACGGCAACAAGCCATTGAAGTTACTAAGAGTCATGAATAATGCAGAACTCTGTAACAAAGAAATGATAATCCAACAAGGAAATTGCATGCTCACGAACTTAAAAACTCTAGCTGCATTGATGTTAAACGTTTGCGCAGAACTACATTAACTCCGCAACCTAAAAGAAAACAGTAATCAACGCTTGAGTAATACAGAGATGACGGAATGAAAGAATATGACGATAAATTTGAAACTAAGAAAATAAACAAGAAACGAGCAATGAGTATGACATAAAGTACCGTGAAAGAATATAGTAAGAAACAAAATTTTAATTAAAATGGACATGGACAAATAGAAAGCTAGCAGCGTGATCAAACTGAAACTGGAAAAAAAGGAACCGTTCCGAAGACATAAAGGACGCTATGCTGACGAAATTCCCCAAGAATAGAATACTCAATATAACCAACTTACAACTGATCTATTTTCTGCCTAGTAATTTCTGAAAAGTGTACGGCTGGTGCTAGGCATGTATATTTTAGTATAGCTGTATGCATGTATGTTAATAGACAAGTATATGTGTACATTTATGTCTTTAAATAAATATGCAATATGCATGTAAATATAACAATATACAAAGTACTGGTAAATGGATTACAGCTGAATACTGTCATTTACTGCCAATATAGTACCTTGCGGTGTATGGCAGAGGGGTCTTGAGCCTGAGGAATAAGGGCCGCCTGGCTAGTGCAGTCGCCGCGAACTGTGCAGGTTAGGATTTTCTTTTTGCCCCCGACAGAAAAAAATCCGACACCTTACCGAGGGATCGAACCCGGGCCTCCCTAATGAGAGTCCGGCGTTCTAGCCTCTCGGCCAGCCGCTCCTCACCTTACAGCTGAATAATGGAGCGAATAGCCGTGTTACAAATGGGAACGTGGACATCGGAACCAAAGTTTATATGTCCTTAACGCTGGTGTTGTTAAGCAACTATATAGCACATTGGCTTAAAGACAACCCACTGAATGAGGACGAATCTTGATGTTGGAACACGATGTCCTATTGTACAAAACTGTTTGGAGTAAGCATGATACGATCAGAGATATACAAAGGACTGCATACAATGGCGGAGTGGTTAGAACAGACCTATTCAATGCCGGAAACCCAGGTGAGGCCAGTGTATTTGGTGCTCTTTGATCAACGCCATTGCGAACGGCCACTTGATTAGCATATCTCTAGATGGACAGATAATTGAAAGAAGTGATTAGTTAATCAGAATACAAGAAGTTATATCAGGTGTATTCACAGTCAATACAGGTATGTTTTGTACTCTCTCGCTTTGAATTCAAGCGTAGTCCATACACCCTACTTCTAGTAGGCTGGACTGAATTTTTTGTGTGGAGTAGCTTTTCCTATTAACAGTGTATCTCGCCATCAGGCGAACCCACTCAGGCTTCACAGGTACTTGTAATTTAAGTTCCCATTTTAAGGACGAGAGGTCAACAGTTTAGTTCAACTGTCCGGTGTAGGGGTTGAACCTCTTACCTCGGCATAAGCACAGCGTATGATTATTGTGCTCTCTCCTCTAGTTTCATTATCTACACAGACAGAATATCCAAAGAAGCACGCCTTGACAGAACAAATTCAGAAAATTTTGAAAGCTTTGCTTCAGATGAACACAACAGATTCGCCCGCAACAAATAAACTTTTGTTTGCAGCCGATCAGTGCCTGTTTTACAGCGACGAGGACAGATTGCGAAATCTTGGAAGTATAATCACAGACGATGGCAAGAGAGACAGCGAAATCGAAATCAAATGTCAAAAAGCAAGTGCGATTATATATCAACTATCACCCATACTGAAACATCCAAACATACCATTGTCCGCAAAACGACAGATAATACAATAAATAGCCTACTAAAGTACCTATATACATTACTTGTTTTAGATTAGTTCCATTAATTTAGTTCTTGCATTTGGGAAGACTTTGTTTGTTATGACGGATGCGATTGGTCTATACAAATATGGTGCCAACACCATATACTTTAGTTAGTTAGTCGACAGATTATCCTCATTGCACATCAAACCATTCAGTCAATTAGTGCTCGGATCCCCTCCTCAGTAAATCCCGCAGCGTATGGCGGCTAACGACACCAGTTCTGTGTTGGTTTATTAATCTTCTTTGGCTTCCTGCGTAGTGTTCTTGCTTTGCCACATCTCTTTTAATTTGCTGTTCTCGCATCCTGACCATAGTTGTTGATTCACAATCATTAGTTGGTTCTCGCAAACGACTTACTTCTCTTAGAGCATTCAGAATATCAGCCTGGTCCATGGTTCGTCCGCTTTCCACAGTAGCCTTACTTGCAAGCTTATCAGCCTTCTCATTTTCGTGTACTCCCGCATGCCCAGGCACGAAATTGAAGCTAATATTTCCAAGCCGAGACCGCACCAGAGACAGCAAACACTCTCCTCGGATCCACCCCATCTCTATCTTCTTGTTGAGCATACTCATTGAGTCACTAGGGAAACTTGCCATAGTGAATGTCTGTGTCTCGAGCCATGTTATTGCTTTACTTGCTACCATGACTTCCATAGTCAGGCGACTTGTGCTCAGAGCAAAAACACCAGAATCTTCCTTCACTATTCTCCCTCCGGCCTGAGCCGTAAAAGTCCATGAACTTCTCACTCGTCGAACGACCGACCCATCTGTGTAAATAACAGCATCACCCTCTAAAGAATTCTCGAAGATCAAAGCTTGTACTTCCGCCTCCACAGCAGCCGGATTTTCTTGTCTGCATTTTCTGTCTAGTTGGATGCAAACTGACAAGCACGTACATAAATCTGTTGGCACTTGTACCCACTCCTCTCCAGGTTCTAAGTCCTACCTGTTGAAGAATGTCTTCAACTTGACTCATCCACGACTTCCATCTTTTTAATTTGCTGCCCTTTACCTTCTTAATTTCAATATGCAGTGGATGCTGTGTGTTTGCGTTGTCCCTGGGATAAACGTGTGCTCAGAAAATTTGTATTCTGTTCCCCATGGTTGGAAAATCAAGAAGATAGCGCATCGCCCTGCATGCTGTATCTCTTGAATAATACGCATAGCTTTGTTCTGTATCATTTCCATCCTTTCCATCTGCTTACGGCTGAGAGTCAGGATCGCCATCGCAAAACATAAATTCACAGACCCTCGTAAAGAAGACATAGAAGCCGAAACCCGCTTGGCCTTTGTTATCACCTGGTCTATGTGCTCATTATAAGCAAGATTTCGATCAAAACGTATCCCCATGTAATTCATTGCCTGTCTTCTTTCCACGGTCCCTGAACACAGATTTATAGTTTGTTGCAGTGTTGACAATATGGTTATTCAAAGAAAACCATGTCACTGCTGCCTTCGTTGGGTTGACCATTGCCCCAGATTCCACACACCAAGTGCTTATGTGACCCCATATACCTAATACACATCAAGGCGTGAAAATGGATATTTCACTTTTCAACGAAGAATACCAACTAGCACAACCTATTGCCGTAAACGTGGGGTGATATTTGAATAAGTAGAATTTCATTACCCTTGAGACGGTAGTAAGCTCTGTTAGCGCAGGTAATTGATTGAATGCCTTGCTGCATAATAGCAGCATTTGGGATTTGAGATGTAAGATGATTGATGAAGCGAGAATGAACTAAGATGAATTCATTCTTTTGTTAAATATCGCAGAGGCGGTTCTTGTGATGAAAATTGCTGGGTTCTATTGTTCACAACTTCCATTGTTGACGTTTACAGTGTCTCACTTTTTTTGTTCTCGCTGTTAGCAAACTGGCATTGCCGAGTTCACTGCACCGATGGTATAAGTGGTGGAGGAAATGTGTTCGAATACGGGATGGTTTTAATGAAATGTCACACACACACAACACACAAACACACACACACACTTACACACACGTACACACAGTTACACTTACACACACACACACACTTACACTTACACACACACTTTCACTTACACACACACTTACACTTACACACACACTTACACTCACACACACACACACTTACACTTACACACAAGCATTACATTTTACCGACATTCTCATGCCGTTTAATCTCATACATGTCAAGACTGCCTCCAGACAATAACTTTCAACAACACCACCACCATCACCATCATATGGAGTCAACACTTGGAGAGAAATGTCACATTGGATATTATATTAGAAACAAGCACACACCAGTCACATTATAATCCATTCACCTATATATGACAGATAAAGTTAGTTGCATATCCTTTACATAGCGTAGCAGTCAACCCCGACATTAGTTAGCTGTTGGTGGTTTCTTGGCATGATTACGCTCAGTAATTTGCCATTGCTTTCTGAACGGTCGGCACTCATACCATTGCAATGAAAATCAACGCAAGGCGATCTGCTGCTAAATCGCCCGCAGCTTTATTTCGAACGCAGTGTGCGGGATTACGAATTGCGTCCGTAACCCCATCGCCACAGAGCGTAGTCGTTTAAACAGACATAGATGATAGGTCACGGTATGTTAGAATTGGATGATTATATAAATACCTGGATTGAATCTACAGAGCTCACACATCAGCGGTTGCTTCAGTGCATCTTCTTTCACAGTCACGCTAGGTCCCATGATAATGAACATGTTCATAGACTGGACCACACGCAATGTAGACCGCGGAAAGCAATCAATCAATCAATCAAATTATGTTTCCATAGATATATCAACAAACCAATCAAGAAATTATTCTATCTGCCTGTCTGCTTGCCTGCATGTGTGTCTGCTTGTCTATTTGTCTGTCGTTCCGTCCGTCCGTTCGTCTGTCTGTTTTATTCTCTGTCTATCTTTTTTCCGTGTATCTGTCTGTCCGTCTGTCTGTTTATCTACATATCTGTTTGTCTGTCTGTTTGTCTGTCTTTTCGTCCGCCCGTGTGTCTTATTCTCTCTGTCTTTCTGTCTGTCTATATATTTGTCCCTCTGCCTATCGGAGTTCTTGAGTGAACCCTGGGGATAATTTTAGCAGAAACTTACATTCCATCGGACCACTTAGCATGGTAATGAAAGTTATACCAGCGACGTCGACGTATCACGTGATGTTTGTTCCCTTAGCAACTTCAATGGTTTGGCAGTCTTCTTTAGACAGTTTGTCAGCGTCTGTGACTTAGGGATTAGTGAACGCAGTTTTACATTTCCCCAGAATACCTGATCGGGGGTTCGAAATCAGAAGCTGGCTATTTGGAAGCTGATACCTTTGCGTTGATTTCGATGATGCGAGGGCGTGCAGTTCAGAATGCAATGACAAACTACTATTTTAATAGTAAATCACAAACGGCCAATAAATGTTGGGGTTTGACTGCAACGTCATGTAAAAGGACAACTAACTTGTTGTTTTAGAAAGTTTAGGCGGAGTCGTAGACAGAGTAGGCCGCAGGGATACTCACCTACCTGCCCCGTAGCAGGAATCTTCTGTGACTATGTGACATACTAGAACCATAACTCTTTTGTTTGTGTGAGTGTATTGAAATGTAGGTGGCTAGGGGTCAAGATATAATTGTCTGTAATATAAGTAGGTAATAAGTGAATACTGGTTCGAGAGAAAAAGGCAGCACAGGGAAGAAAGGTAGAATTGACGTAGCTTCTTCTTTTCGTTCATCCGGAGTGTTTTTTCAGATGTGATTGCGGTGTGTCTGTTATGCGCCCTTGGGCCTAAACCCGTAGGCCAACACATCCGACAATAGCGTGCTTTTTTGACCAGGTAGCATTCCTGGGAGACTTTCACTTTTGTGGTGCCATCTACAGCCCAGCTGGCCAAGGTTGAACGGTCGAAGACAACGGTCATCCCTCAAAGGAAGGCAGGGACAGTCCATAGCATTTTCCGCCATCCAAGGTTGCTTCCATAGTTGCAGGGCCGACACATAACGCCCTGGATCTGGGCTCACCGAGGGAAATCTTCACGTCCTGCTCATGGCTGCTTTAAATCCTCACTTCAATATATTGGTCATTTCGTTTTCCCCGGGCCATTCCCGCACAAACCAGACAGGTTTGCAGACGGCATCCACTCAGCGAGTTTTCGGACATGTGCTTGTCGTTGCGCCCGTCAGAGCTGTTCCAGGCACGACAGACATTCGGAAAACTACCTAGTCAGAGCTGTTCCGAACAAGAGCGGCATTCGGAAACTAGGTAGTCAGAGCTGTTCCTAGCACGAGAGACATTCGGACGAGACATTTCACTCGGACGTAATTGCGTAGTGTCAATTTTTAGTTTGCCACCCGTAGGACGACACTTCCGGCTTCCGGCGGGCATTTTTTAATGAGGTTAACCTTCCTCTGGTTTCGAGGCACGTTAGACTGTTGTGATGTCGCCAACATCTCAGCTGGTCAAGATAGAACGATCAACGACATCGCGGTCGGCCCTCAAGGGAAGGCAGGGGCAGATCATGGGCATTCCCTGGCTATCCAAGGAGGCTTCCATAATTGCAGAGCCGGGACATATTGCTCTGAGACTGGGCTCACCCGAGGAGTTGCCACGTCCTGCTCATGGCTGCTTTAGTTCCTCACTTCCATGTGTTGGGAGTCTCGCTTGCCACTGATCGCTCAAGCACACACCAGGGGCGGTCAGACTGCGAGCGACATCCACTCGGTAAGCTTTTATTTTTGACTTCGGACAACGCAATAGGTTCGCTCGCCGTGCGTTCCATTTCGCGTCATTGAGACGTTCTTCCACTTTTGTCTACACTCTCTATGAGTTAGATACAGACAGTTTTCGTAACCATTTCCTTCGACTGGGGCACTTTTCTGACTTTTTGTACTCGCTCACAAGGTAGGCTACATGTGCTGCCGGCTCAGCACCTTACCTTCTTGCAGCAGTGACCGAGAAACGGCCTGGCCCTCTCATCCGGGGATCTCTCATATCCCCCAGCTGAGAGCCTTCGAACTTGTATCAGACCTGAGCATGTAGCTTGCTCAGTATCACGCTTCTATTTTTCGGTAGGAGGGTATTTGCCCGGCCCTCATATCCGAGGGTTTGTGGCTTAGAGGCGTTCAGCCACAGCCATCGACAGGGAGCCTTAAGTGTTTTGTCCGGACCAAGAACTTCTGCCTTCGTACGCCTGATTTAAACTTCTGACTGTTATCCTCACCTCAGTCTAACCCGCAAAAAGTCTTAGTCTGGCCCCTATCCCATAAGCTGTCCGATATGTAGTTTTCATCCATCGGCAAGCACATGGGGTCAGAGGGACACACAAGCTCCCCCACCACGGCAAGGTGGAGACACATCGGGGGAGGAATTGTAGGTATAGACCTAACTAATGCACCCCGGTGGACGCTATCGTAAAATGGTTGGAAATAGGTAGTGAATGGTCTAGGAATGCTCACACTATCTCATAGTCAGATGGTGAAATCAGAACCCATACAAAATAAGTCACGCGAGCCATTTTAGGCTCTGCAAGGGATACACATATTATATGTAAGCAACATGTACTGGCCCTGTCATCCATATATATATATATATATGCCGGCTACCTGGCCGAGGGGTTAGCAGCTTTCTCCGTTAATCCCGAATACTCTTGTGGTCGACGTGAGCGCACGAGAATTAGAAAATTAGAAGTGGTTTGAGTCGCGCCAGTGACTTATGAGAGTATGGAGCCGGTCGCTCAGAAAGTCGTGGCGTGCTGATGAGCGTAATCTAGCCTAGGAATCAACATAAAAAGATGCTGGTGTTGACCGCAATATCCTGAAACAGGGTGGAAACGGGGGGGGGGTGGGGGGGGGGGGGGGGGGGGGAGGGGGGGAAATAAATAAATAAATATATCCATCCATCCATCCATCCATCATGTGCCATGCCGGTAAACGTGGGCGGTCATGTTCTGCCATCTCACTCGATCACCAGAGTCGTGGATCAGCTCCGTGTTTCTGTCTCGACCATGCCACAAGGCCAAGCCATCCAGGTACTTGCTTCTAGGTCTTCCCCTTGGTCTGTTCCCCTCTATCTTACCAGTTGTCACCAAGTTCTCCAGATCATTTCTTCTCATAACATGCCCAAAAAATTTTGACTGTCTACGTCTAATTTCTCTAATCAATTTACGATCTTCATTTGTTTCTTGAAGAACTTGTTCATTGGTCTTTCTGGCTGTACATGGTATTCTTTGCATTTTCCTCAGAAACCACATCTCTACAGCCATCAGATGTTTTTCAGCCTGGCTGCTCATTGTCCAAGCTTCACATCCATATGAGAGTTCAGGTTCTATGTAGCATCTCAACACTCTTTTTCTCGTTTCAAATGACATCTTTTTATTGGTCAGTATGTTTTTCATCTTGCTAAAGGCTACTTTTGCCATGGCGATTCTTGTTCTAATCTCTTCCAGGCATCTCCCATCAGATGTTATTACTGTTCCAAGATAATTGTACCTATTCACTTGTTGAAGAATATTCCCATTTACTTGTATATTACACTGTGGTATTTCGTTCTTCCTAGTGACGACCATAATCTGTGTCTTTTTACAATTTAATTCTAACCCTAGTTGTTCACTGTGTGTAACAATCGCATCTACTAAATGTTGCAGGTCCTGTTCATTGTCTGCAATCAAGACTGTATCATCTGCATATCTAATGTTATTGATGCATCGTCCCCCAATGTTGATTCCTTCCATATCTTCAATATTTCTGAAAATACTTTCACTGTACAGGGAAAACAGATCTGGAGACATTACACATCCCTGTCTCACACCTCTCTTAATAGGTTGATATTGGCTTACTTCATTATCAACTCTTATGGCAACTTGTTGTTTCCAATATATGTTTTTTACAAGTCTAAGGTCTTTTCCATCAATCTGTAGATCCTCAAGCATAATATATATATATATTATTTGAGGTACAAGGTGCTCCCAGCAAAGATGTTCCTTTAAGATTGCAGCATACAGGAAGTATCTTCTATAGGAAGCTTTGATACCAAGGGATGTCTTCTGATGAGAAGCAGGTCGAGGATGCAACAAGTTGAAGAAACTATCAGTCTGGTGAGGGGAGCTGAGTGGTCTCGAGGTATGGTGTCCGCCTCGAGTGCTGGAGGTCCCGGGTTCAAGTCCCGGTGAGGACCGGGATTTTTTTCACGTGGACTTCTAGTAACAAAATTTCCTCTGGTCTCTGGGTAGTGAGATCGGACGCCCGTGTGTATTGTTGCGCACGTAAAAAATCCCTTGGCAGTTGGAAATCGAAAAAGAGTAGCCTAACGGCGCTGCCCGGGTAAAATTTCAAGTTAAAAATCTACCCAAAGTATTTCATGATCCTCGCCGGTGCTACGGAATTCGTGCACTGAGCTGAGTTTCTCTGGACTCAGGCTTGAGTTAGGAGAAGAACGGAGCACCTATAGGTTACACCCGTGTGCCGTGATGTTGATCCGTCGACTAAACTAAACTAAACTAAACTAATCAGTCAGCTGTGTGGAATGGCCAGGACGACACGTGGAGAAGAAAGGGTCATGGTAGCCGCTAACAATAAAGCATTGCATAGAGATATAGTTACATTGAGTTGATGGTGCTGAGAATCGGCAGCGAGTCTTACAGAAGTGTTCATGTAGCAGCTGATAGAAGACAACTCACACCTTGGCGATATAATGAAATATGTTGATGGGTCTGTGGTATGAGGTAACACAAGTGGGTAGGGTGTTATTGCTAAGGCAAATAAACACAACTTAAGAAGGGGAGTTTGGGATGTGCTACTACACCATCCAGCATGAGAATGGAACTTGTGGATATAACAGCAGTCTTCCGATGGCTGGAGGGCAGCACAGACAGAATGTTGTGTTTGTAAAGGACTCAGAGAGAATGCTTCAGAAAGTAGAAACAGGTATGTTCCGGGTGGAGTGACTAGCATTATTGGGCAGTACGAAGAGTGCGAAGGACTTTCCAGGACATCCAAATTTGCGGGGCTGTGAACAAATTGATAGATTAGATGCTGCTTCCTCTCTAATAAAGGTGATGTGGTGAAGGCTCGCTAAAATAGGGCGGAGAGTGCATCTGAACAGGCGATATATCCATTTTTGGAAGACTGGCTCAGAAGGAAGTGAGTAGAGGAACTGGACAATACTCAAAACTGAAATGAACAGCTATGCAGACTTTTAATCAAATTGCTCCTGGAATAATCAGAATCAGACGGACCCAACATGAGAATACAAGTATCATTTATTAAGAAGTGTGTCAGTGATTAATTAAATGGCAATGCATTTTGAGACAGACAGCATGACAGTATTACCACAGCTTTGTAGTGCCACATATTTGCGTAAGAAATGTATCAGTCTGACTCTCTCTCTCTCTCTCTCTCTCTCTCTCTCTCTCTCTCTCTCTCTCTCTCTCTCTCTCTCTCTCTCCTCTCTCTCTCTCCTCTCTCTCTCGCACACATACATACAGACAGATGAAATAGGATAAACTAAACACACTGAAAATAACTAAACACACTGAATAAACTAAACACACTGAATAAAATCATGACCGCGAGGTCATGGGCTAACGGGGCTATGGCTCGCCATAGGGGATGGACTCCCTGTGGTCAGATTAGTGTCCTTAACCTGCGACTGGCCTAGCAAGCCGGCAGGGGATCTTCATACTGCTCGTAGAAAAACTAAGAAATAAAGAGCTTCAAGTACCTAGGGAGTATAATATCATCAAATGGCAGATCAGAAGACGATATCGAAAATAGGTGCAATAAGGCAAATCAACTCATTGGACAAATGGCACCAATACTAAAGAACAAACATGTATCAATAACTACTAAGAAAGCACTTTACAACACAATCTTCCTACCAACTCTGTGCTACCAATGCCAAACCTGGACAATGACAGAAAAAGAGAAAAGAAAAATCACAACAACAGAAATGAGGTTCCTGAGAAGAATACTCAACGTATCAAGAAGAGATAAGATCAGAAATGAAGAAATCAGGACTAAAGTGGGGGTTAAAGCTGCTCTAGATTTTATTAGAAAGCAGCAAGTCAAATGGTTTGGCCATGCAAGTAGGTTACCAGTCAACAGCATGCCACAACAAGCAATGATGTACAGACCATATGGAAACAGAGGAAGAGGCCGACCACGTAAACGTTGGACGGAAGGAATAACAGAATCCATGGGAATGTCGATATACGAAGCCCATAACCGGGCACTCTCACGAAGTTTATACTTCACCTCGACACCGCAAGGTACAAGAGGAACATGATGAGATGAGATGAGACTGAATAAAATAAACACACTGAATAAACTAAACACACTGAATATACTAAACACACTAGCTAAACTAAACACACTTAATACACTAAACGGGACGCAGAGATGTTTCCAAGGCACCAGGGCCGGGTTATATACTGGCCAAGACCTATTGACGCGTCCTCGTCGAGCGTCCTGGGCAACAGGTCCCTTCGGGGTCCTGGCTAAAGTCAGTAGGATCGCCGATTCCTCCGAAGTCGGGGAGTCTGCCTGTATGGCGAGGAACCACCAGTCTGCACACCAATAAGCCAGACATGGGACAACGGATACTCACGCAAACCTCAGGTCTTGTATGACATCACACTGATGTTGGACAATAGGATGCCTTCATCCGACATACAGGACTTCGCGTTGGAGCTCAAGCCAACGAACACAAGCAAGCAAGCATACACTAAACACACTGAATACACTAAATACACATGCGTAACTAAACACACTGAATAAACTAAACACACTGAATAAACTAAACACACTGGATGAACTAAACACACTCGACAAACTTAACGCACTGGTGAAGTCTCACTTCATGGGGACGGAGACACGCACCGATTTAGGAAGCAACGTAGACGAAGATGGCGAACAGATAAATATATCAGAATAAGAATACAAAAAAGGGAAGAGGAGCTATTTGAATACTAGGCCATTTGTGGAAATAAAAGAAAATTAAATTCAGCACCAAATTTACAATATTCATGTCAAACGTCAAATCTGAACTAGTGTATGGATTAGAAACACGGAGAACGACTAAATCAAACGAGAAATAAATAAACAAATACACGAGAAATATTGATTACCTGGTGCCCGTGCAAAGTAGAAGGACTAAATGGTGGGACAAAATCGTCAACTTTGAGCTCATTGAGAGAACTAGACAAAGATCAGCGAATTAAGAGATGAAGAAGAGACGGTGGCATTGCATGGGGGAAACAGGCAGGAAACCTGAGAATAGTATAATTAGAAAGGCTCATGCCTGGAATCCACGAGAAAAAAAAATAGAGAAAGATCTAAAACACACGGAGAAGAGAAGTAAAGACAAACATGAATAATACGGGGAGGACATGGATTGATCAGCATGGGATAGCTAAGAATTGAGAGAATTGGAATGAATTGGTTGAGAGCCCCAATAGGGGATAACGCACACAAGAAGCATCAGAAGCGTGTGATGTCGGATGTTGGAAGTTACGTTTTTAAATTGTTTAAAGTGTTAATTGGACTAGGCAAGCTCGGTGCAGGACCTAAACAGTAATCACCTGAAGAGAATACACTGACAGCTTCTTGGTGACGCCAAGTCCAAACAAGATTGACTGACGGTTGTTTTGTTTTGTCTTAGATTATCCTTACAGACATGTTTCCCATAAGGTTCCGACGTGAAGATGTGCTTATCAGGATGCTCTAACGAGTTTACCTCGGTGCACAGACACGATATCCTTGGCGTTCAGGCGTGCACTTGTATTGCTTCTATCTATGACAAACATCTCTTGATATTTATGTCTTCTTCCTTTTGATGTTTAACCCCATATGTTAGAGTGGCGATCTGGACAACTTTACAAGACAAACCACACTAAACTGGAGGGACAGCATTATTGGGCGAACTTAATACGTACTGCCATGATCTTTCCCATTAACTAGAAATGGATCGGATGTCGTATTTTGATTTTGGAAGTTGACCATTGTTCTGTCGTGCCTTTTATTGGGCAGCTTAGTTCTTGCGTTGGTGCATTGCTATTCAAAACATTATTATTTAACAACCGTTGGTTGGGCGTTGAAGCTTAAGCGCTTTATCCCTATTTTAGAGATGCTCCATAATTTCGTATCTGTAGGATTCTCATGGGCAACTGTGGCTGTAGACAGGTGGGGTAAAACTGATTATACCAATGTGAGTTATTTATGCTTGCGTGTCTAGCGTTGAGGTTGCTGTCGCAGTCACTTCTATTTTTGTTTTTGTACTAACGTGTACATTCTTTTCTCTTCTTCTGCCCTGTACCCTCCCCTTTATCTGTTTGTTTACCAGTATGACTGTTTACATACATAGAGTTAGAGTTAGTTGCATATCCTTTACAGGACGTTGCAGTCAACACCAGCATGTTTTGCTGTTGTGATCTCTTAGCAAGTTTACGTTTAGCAGTTTGCCATTGCTTTCTGAACGACCAGCACACATGCCATTTCGTAAGAAACCAATGCAACGCGGTCTGCTGCCAAATCGCGTGCAGCTGTGTTTCGAACGCGGGTATGCCGCATCACGAACAGCATCTGTAACTCCTTCGCCTCGGAGCAGGATGTTTACATACATGTTTATCAAATTATCTGCCTGTCTATCTTTCTGTCTACTCGCCTGTATGTATACTTCTCTGTTTGTCTGTTTGAGTGCTTGTCTATCTACATGTGTGTTTATCTATCAATCTGTCTATCTAAACGTCTATCTGGCTGTCTGTCAGAGTGTGTGGTTGTGTGTTTGTATATTTGAATGTTTGTTTGTCTACCAGTTTTCCGGCCTGGACACAAAGGTCTGCCAGTCTGTCTGCCCACGTCTGTGTTTATAGGATTGCTTGATCGTATACCAGTTAGCCCGTATAACTACCAGTATGTCTCTTTGAATTTATGTAAACCAGCCTTTCTTTGTGTATTACAGTCCTTCTCTCTGTACACCAGTCTGCGTGTATATTTGTCATCCTGTTTATTAAACTGTATGCCAACCAATACGTTTGTTTACCTGTCTACCAATCTGCACGTTTGTCTGGCTATAACTCTTCTCCTCTATCCAACTGTTTGAACCATACTATGTTTCAATGCGATATGTATATACTAACAACTGAATAAAGGTTATAATCAAAACAATGTCTCGTTCAAGAAATACAATATTAACAACAAACAAACAACAGCATCGTGTGAAGCTATAAATAAAATCACAGCAACCAGTTAGAAGAGTACAAGCTGGCAAAGATAAAAATAAATGCCAAATATTGCATTTCTTTCACAAATAAGAAGCGACTACTACAGTATTGCGCGAACTTAATTTCACTTTGCAATCTGTTATTTTTTAATGAGTATAAATTATGTTTAAGTAAAATAATATCTTTGTTAATCACATGTCACGGTGTACAGGTCGGAGCGGAGGAGATATGCCTGAGAGGTTTCCGTGTCCGCCTCAGACACAGAAGGTACCGAGTTTGATCCCAGTAGTGTGCTGGGAATTTCCCATGATATCGCACGTCCCACCCATCTCTTGGGTAGTGACATCAGACACCTAGCCTTCTAGTCGAAAAACAGGATGTCCCTTGTGCAAGTTAAGCATTTTGAAAATTCCACGGCAGTTGGAAATCCTAAAGGGTAGACTTTAAGGTCGCTGCCCTAGCAAAATTGTTATGAAAGAAAACCTACCCACGAGTAGATAAAAGTCCGCTATATTGAATGGAATATGTCAAGAAGAAACAATACTTACCCAAAATACATTCTGAAGTCTGAAGGTACATTGACATTTGGTGTAATAACTAGATGTTAGGCACACTCCTTGACGAGGATGGAAGAAGAAGCTGTCGGAAAGACGTTTCTTGTCTTCGTTTGTGTTTTATTTTTAAAGGATGAAAAAAATTAACGATGCATTTTCAAGATTATGCGTTGTGATTAGTTCATCAATTCACGCCCGGCATTTCCTCTTCTTTCACATGGTGATAGACCAGCTGTAGAGGATAAACTACGACCAAGTGTCTTAAAAAACTGTGGACAGGTATATCTCCAAGTATCCCCACTAATTTACGTGACAGGTCTCCACATAAAACTGACAAGAGGTAATAATCAAAACGGCAGTTATTGAATAGACTATTTTCGAGGCTATACGAACAGGTATTTATTTCGGATACACAATGAGTTGACAGATTAAATTTGTCTCCGTCATATTAGGACATAACAATGGCATAAAGATCCACCTCCTCACGGGAACTTCTGTTCCAGTCGTTCATTTCGTCGACTCATTTACAAAGAATGAAATATAGACAATATCGCCGTCCTGGAGTACAATTCAACAGGGTGCCTGCACTAGAAATAGAAACTATCGCCTTCCTGGAGTACAATTCAACAAGGTGCCTGCATTAGGCAGCCTCTTCATGCTCAACCGCATGTCTAGCGAATACAATGTGACTACTATTGTCGAATATGAAAGGTCTGACGGCCTCTCCAACGAACCGCTGTGGGGTGGTAAGGATAATAAATGAGAATAAGGACAAGTTCACTAGGGATATTCCGTATGAATGGCATCTCAATCCCAAACACGCCCTCTGTAGGAAATAATACACTGGCTCGAGAATCCCACAAGCATTGAATAAGGCAGAAAAGGGTGCAAGTTCAACACTAATATAGAAGAAATGTTTCCCATAGAAGGCTGGGAGATTCGGGAAGTTCTACCACAGACAACCGAGTAACTAGTCACTCTACCCAGAAGGTGTGTCTATGTGTAAGTGCCCCGCCCCACATTTAATCTCCCATATATATATATATATATATATATATATATATATATATATATAAACAATGACAAGGATCCACTGTCATGCACATCCACCGTATTACATAACAGATGGGAACAACCACTGTTAGACAAAAACAACACAATGAATCGTAGTATCACATAAAAGATGGGAACAACCACTGTTAAACAACAACAGTAACCATAACTGGACTGTAAACATCAACGTTGGAACAATATGTTTACAATGAATTAACTTCAAGGCTTGGTTAAACCAAAAAAAAAAAAAAAAAAACCCACTGTATTGTGAAAACATTTGGTTCCTGGACAAACCCTGTTGACTGAACCATGGTGACATATACATGAAAGAAATGATCATATTCAGGCAATGCACACAAGGTATACAACCAGAACAGACTTCCCCAAAAATGGTTCACAACAAACACATGTGTCACACACAAAACACAGCAAATGAAAACTAATCAATGCAAAGACCTATATAATGAATAACTAGCATTAAAAACAGGAAAAATAACACAAAACAAAATGGCAATAACCAGAAACCAAGCAGAGGAGAGCAAGAAAGGACCAGTCGAAGCTATGAATATAGAAAAAAACAAAAACACAGACGGAAAAATAGTTGGAAGAAATCAACCCAAAGAAAGCCAACCACTAGGAAAACAGCCCGCCAGCGGGGCCCTTGAGCCAGGCCTCAAACTTAAAATAACCCAAACTGAGGGAAGACAAGCAGTACTATCGGCATTCAGCAAAGGCGAATGTATCAATATCATTGAAAATGAGCTAGGTACAAGGTCAATTGCCAACCTGATCAAAAACCCAAACAGCACAATAATAATCACACCGAACGACACCCCCAAGATCAAAGAGATAGTGGATGAACTGAAAAAGGAAAAAAAGCCGATAACAATAAAATTGCCACACGACATCAAAGTCAGCGTAGAGCTGTTCCGGGCGACAACAACAATAGTTGTAAAAGGAATAAACCCGAAAACAGATATGAGGAAGGTAGAGGAAGAAATAAGAAAAGAGAAAACGTGCATTGAAATCACGCACGTGGATAGGATATTGACAAAACGTGGCGAACCAACCGCGGTAGTAATGGTTAAATACAACGGAACAACACTGCCAAACCAAATAAAATACGTAGGAAGGCCTAAGCGCATCGAAATGTATGTACCACCTGTCATACAATGTAGCAAGTGCCAAAAGCATGGACATACCCTTAAATTTTGCAAGGAAAAGAACCCAAAATGCCGGTACTGCAGCAAAAGCCACTGGTATAGTGACTGTACAGAAGCGAAAAGGGATAAACACTACAAAGAAGTAAACCCGGCCAGACAGTGTGCTAACTGCAAGGGTAACCACAGCGCGAGATATAAGGGCTGCCCTAAATATAAACTAACAGAGACGGCATGGAGAGAGTCAGTTCTTACACAAACCCCGATGAGGGTCGCAAGGTGGAGACAAGAAAACGCACGCAAAGAACCAGATACAAGATCAGAAATAAGAATATTGCAATCCGAAATGAATAATATGAAGAACAAGATAGCAGACAAGGACGTAGGAAGAGACAGTACACAAGACAAGGAAGAGACAGAAAACAACGAACTAAAGAAAGTTATAAGACGAATGGAAGAAGCTGAAAAAAGCATGCTAACCATGAAAAAACAACTTGAAGACGCAGTAACACACACGCGAAAAATAACCCAAGAGCTGGAGGCAGCCAAAACACTGCTGAAAAACCAGTTAAAAGAGAACCAAACAGCCAATGAAAAGATAAAAGAATTAGCCAAAAAGATGGAGGTAACCAGACGAGAATTTAGTAACCAGACGAATGAAAACCACACGGCCACAGAACAGATGAAAGTAAAACTACGCGACATCGAACTATCAAACACAGAGGTAGAAAAAAGGACGCAACCACTAGGCCATGACCTTAAAAAATTGAAGCAACAGACTGATAGAGAAATCAAAATGATTAAACAAGCAGTGGAAAATATGATAAACAAAGAGGAGTTCACACGAATACTACCAGCATTAATGGAGAAAGCGAAGAAGGGCCCGATCATACTTCAGGAATACACTGAACTAGCAAACAAGATGTTACAGGAGACAAGTGAGGAAGACAACGAAACATCGGAGAACTGAAGAGAACAATAACCAATCAAAAACAGAAATACAACATGACCATGGACAAAACCAACATTAGAATAGTACAATGGAACTGCAGAGGCATGAAAAAAAAACCTCCCCAGCACCATGGAACAACTAGGGAGGGAAAATAGTATCTATGCCCTGCAGGAAACATTCTTGAAACCAAAGGACAGCTACAAATGCAAAGGCTTTAAGATACTCAGGAACGACAGGACAGAAACAACAGGAGGAGGAGTCGCCCTACTCATACAAGACAATCTACAAATATTAGAAAATGGAACGTTCAGGACAACCAACTTCGAGGGAATCACAGCGGAGATTGCGAGTAAACCCAACAACCTAACCATAATTAACGTATACTGCCCTAAAGGAAAAATAGAAGAAGAAGACCTAATAGAGATAAAGAACAGAATCAAAACATCAACAATAATAGTCGGCGACTTCAACTGTTGCCACCCAGTGTGGGGTGGATCAAGAAACAGCGTAGCGGGAACAAAATTGATCGAATTTATAGACAGTAACCAGCTAACAGTGCTAAATGACGGGTCGATGACACGAATAGACCCCAACCCGAGAAGATACGACACAGCAATCGACGTAACAATAGTAACAACGGGCCTAACAAGGAGCCATTGGGAAGTAAAAGAAGATACCAACAGCGATCACCTACCAATAATCATCGACACAAACACGAGAGCACAGAAGAGTAAGGAAAGTAATAAACCGACCTTCCACTTCAAGAACGCGAAATGGGAGCAGTTTAGAGAAGAACTGGAGGGGATGGAGATAGAACAGACAGAAGGTGAAGATATAGACAAATACACAGAAAGAATCACTAACAACATCCTACAGGCCGCGGTAAAACACATCCCCAATAGAAATATGCCTGCATACCTGACAGCGGCCACACAGAGAACGCGAACAACAGGAAAACAATGGAACAAACAACCAGCTGGTTGGTGGAACCAGAGCTGCACAGAGGCGCTGGAAAAAAGAAAGAAGGCGCTCCAACAATACAGAAGAATGAGGACAGACGAAAACTACAACGAATACAAAACTCAGAGGAATGAAGCCAACAGACTGATAACCAAAGCCAAAGAAACAGCATGGAAAACGTACTGCCAGAAATTGTCACCAGACACACCCACAAAAGAAGTATGGGAGCAAATAAAAGCTATACAAAGAAATCAAACAAACAGCAATATTCCAACAATAAAAATACCAACACTAGCAGTAACAGACAAAGAAAAAGCAGACGCGTTCGGCAAATACTTCTACGAAGTCTGCTCCAACATGTCACTAGGAGAGCAGGAAAAACAAAGACGAGAAAAATACGCTGAAGAGGTGGAAGAACTGCAACAAGAAATAGAGGACTTCTACATGGACGCAGACATAACGACTGACGAAGTAATATCAGCAATCAAGGAAAAGGACGACACAGCAGCAGGGTCAGACATCCTAAACTATACAATACTGAAAAGGATACCAAGAAAAACAATAGAGACAATAACAGCTCTCTACAACAAAGTGTGGCACACGGGACAAATACCAGCACAATGGAAGAAGGCGACAGTTATACCAGTCAAAAAGCAGTTCAAGAACTCACAAAGAATCGACTCATACAGACCAATATCCCTGACATCACACCTCGGAAAAATTATGGAAACAGTCATCAATAAAAGAATCACACACCACCTGGAGAAAAACGGACTAATTAGCGACACACAGTCAGGGTTTAGAGCCAACCGAAGCGCAATTGACCAAATAATTAAGCTAGAAAACCACGTAAAGAGGGCATTCAAAAAAGGAGAGAAAACGATAGCAGTATTTTTAGATCTGGCTAAAGCATATGACCAATGCTGGAGACAAGCAGCTCTGATCAAAATCAACAAAATAGGGATAATAGGCAGGACATATCGATATATCGAAAACTTCCTACAGAACAGAAGCTTCACCGTACGAATAAAAAACGAGGAATCCAGAACCTATGAGCAAGAAAACGGAATACCACAGGGATCGGTAATATCACCAACAATATTCACAATATTAGTAAATGACCTAGATGAAGAAAAACTAGAAGACAGGATAGGGATATCGCAATTCGCCGACGACTGTGCAATATGGAGAAGCGGAAGACACATAAAAACCACAAGAGACCGACTACAACGGCAACTAAACAGAATTGCCAAATGGATGGAAAAATGGGGCTTCCAGATCAACACAGACAAAACGGTCAGTATGATATTCAACACGAAAAGAAAACGAAACTACACGGACGGGGACATCAAGATCCAAGGGAAGAATATAAAGAGAACAAAAAACACAAGATTCCTCGGGATGACACTAGACGAACAACTAAGTTGGAGAAAACATATAGACCAGACAGTCGAAAAAGGCAAAAAGACAATAAATATTCTAAGAGTAATTAAAGGCAGTGGATGGGGAGCCCATACAAAAACGATGCTAATGCTATACAAATCTCTGATCAGAGGAAGAATAGAATACGGAAGCATAGTATACGACGCTGCACCGGAACACAACAAACGAAGACTGGACTCAATACAGAACCAAGCGCTGGGCATTATCCTAGGAACAGGCAAGCAAACACCAAGGGAAGCCCTAGAGGTAGCACTAGGAGTACTTCCACTACAACTGAGAAGAAAGCAATTAGTGTACAACTACTGGATGAAGGCTGCGAAGGATACAAGACACCCTGCGTTCAGTGCATTCGAAGAAAACAGAAGCAAATGGGGAGGAATACCCATACAAAAGACACAAACACCAGCAGGATGGACAGCGGCACAAGAGATGAACGCGGACGAGAAACTAGCGAGGGCACTGGCACTAACGAAAGTTCACAGACAAACAACACCCCAATGGGAGCTAGAACTACCATTGACGGATACGACACTCGCGAGCATAATTAGTAAATCAACAGAGGACAGGGAAGCCAAAAACATAGCGGAGGAATACATAAGACAAATAAGCACGGACAACCTCACTATCTACACAGACGGGTCAAAGAACGAGAATGGGGAGGTAGGGGCAGGAGTAGTAGTACCATACCGAAACATTCAAAAGGAGTACAAAATAACAGACAATACATCGGTATACACGGCAGAACTAGTAGGTATTATGAAAGGACTAGAAATAGCAACAGAGAACCCCCCTATAAAACTAACTATACTGACGGACTCACTATCTGCAGTACAAGCGCTAGGCAACCATTCTAAAGTGAACAGACAAGACCTGAAAGAGAAAATACTAACACTAACAACAAAACTAAGAAGTATGGGATGCCAGGTCACAATTGTATGGATACCAGCACACAGAGGGATAACTGGCAATGAGAGGGCAGACAGGGCCGCAAAACGCGGGACAAGCAGCCAGAATATAGTAAACACAGGACTCGGCATTCTGGAGGCAAAAAGCATTATCAAACAACAAGTAATCGACAAATGGAAACAACAATGGAGAGACAGCAATAAAGGACGACACGCCTACCACATGCTCAGAGAACCAAGTTTGAAAAGTCAAGTGAAAGACAACACAAAAATACCAACGTACAAGAAACTATGGAGATTGAGAATCGGGAACTGGAAAGATAAAATCACCCGACCACTTTGCATTGATTGCCTGGAGGAAAACACTATAGAACACTACCTACTATCGTGCACAGCCTATGCCCAGGAACGCAGGGACATATTAGAATACTTCCAAACAAGAAATACGACGATGACGATGAAGGAATGCCTACAGGTGGAAGGCGACAAAGAAATACAAAAGCTTACAAAACAATTCATTGCAAGAACAGGGAAAGAAATATAACCAACATAAAATAAAGCCAACAGCAAAATAAAAATACAGTGAGGAAACACTCGACCACACGAAAACCAGACAATAGGAAATATATAAGGATGCATTAAAACTCTCAAATGGCGGACAATAGAGAGACGAAACGACCCTCTTCGACGCGGGAGACAAGGAGAAGGAGGGAAATTGCCCCAACGATGGAGAAGACGATGGGAAACCTTCCTGACGATGGATAAGAGGGACGTGCAGGAAACCCCTCCGGCGCGGGACAAAAGGAGACGGTAGGAAACCTCCACACCGATGGACAAGAGAGACGATACAATCCGACCCCTATGCTTGACAAAAAACCGTTGAACCAAGAAAACAAGCCCAGACGATAACAGGCGCCCCCCCCCCCCTCCCCAGGACAAGCCCAAGAAAACAGATGAAAAAAGACAGCCCCTCCCCAGCCCCCAAGGTCAGCTCCGGAAAAGAAGACATCAAACGAGAGGGATGGGCAAACCGATAATGATTGCAGACACACCAGCAACAACGACAAAAGCAAAAAGGATGGCAAAAAAGAGGAACTCGGCCAGACAGGCAGTAATAGAAGCTGTCTAACGCACAAAAGACCATAAAACCTATACCGCACTATGAACCACCTGTCACATAATACTGAAGGATTTCGATCCAGATTGATGAAAGGCCTGAAAACCGCCGTTGCTAGGCGCCACAACTATTTGATGTGGGGAAATATGTTCCCCATTTCAGACACCACCGGGATTCCAGGAGAATTCCCGAGATCAAAAGACAATTGGCGGCATGTTGCCCTGCCCGGCATCAAAGGGAAATCGGCACTCTGTTTGCCCGGATCTCAGGCAGAATGGAGAAGGGGGAGGCGGTGCTTTCTTGATTGAAGTCCGGTCACGTGAGTGACGTCACTCGTGCAACATTTTAGTTGTGGGGAGTTGACGGAATCTGTGTTCAGTCTGTTTACGAATTACAGATAACGGGAGTGTTTGTGTGTTCCAATTCGAATGGAGAATGGATTCACAGTGTCCTCATGTTGTCTGGAAACAAGGGACATTGTTTTTCATGTTGTGAATTGTGAATTCAAACTCGGAACACTAGCATAAGGTAGTTAATTTATAAGTAGAGTTATATATCATTTCACTCGGCAGGGTAAGACCAGTATAATGGGATGATATTCGTTGAGATTTGGGATGGCTGGGGGAATAGGGGAAATGTAAATGGTGGGATATTCCGGTAGTGAGGCCTACTGGGGCTCCTGTGTTTTTCCGTTTGGTCTTTCCTTTCCCTTATCACCCAAATGTGACGAACGCCTCTGCCTTGATGCCAGAGGGTAGTTCTAGATTAACTAGGATACATGTCTGAAGTGGCCTTTGGCCTACAATCACATATAGTGGATTGGAATAGGGTTTTTCTCTCACCGAATGTTCTATTCTCTACAGGTTCAACTGTTTAACAGAAAGAAAGTATTACTACGAGGTGTGGACAATGCCAGTCACACTGAGTGATATTTTACTGTACCCGAGAAATTAAGGACAGCTGAGAGAGGAGAAAAATAGCAGTCACACTGAGGGCAGTTATACGAAATGGCCTCGGAAATGGGATATCGTTCCAAAAATTATAAACTCATAGAAATCAGGAGTGTTATCCTGAAAGGTCCAGTGTAGCAGTGATTGAGTGCTCAGGGCAGTTGGTTTTGATGAAACTATTAGCACCTCCAAGGATAATGACAATATTAGGTAGAGAGGTGAAACAACAGTGATTTTAAAGTAACTGTGACTATGTCTAGTGACCATCACTATAGGTTGTAGAGAGGTTGCAGAGTAAAGACATTCATTCAGCAACATTTTGCCATAGGACAGAAAGTTTTCTTTAAACTTGTGCGAGATATAGGGAGATCTTGGTCGGTATCAGGAATTTACGGAACATAATAGGTACATAGTGTGTTCCTGATTCATGAACAGTAATAGGCCATATTCAGTAGTCGGAGAACAATCACCCAGGAATATATATATGATTAACTCCAAGAAGGTCAACCATCAGTCCGGATGCAATTCGTCATTCGGTGAGACCTGTTCTGAACTTACTGTGGTGTGATGTGGCATGGCCTAACATGATGAAGAACGATCCTGAGCTCACTAATCTATTCTCGCATACACCATAGAAAATACTACATATTTCCACACGCAAACAGAGCACACACACACACACGTGACAATTTCTGTATTAAATGTTTTATTTTATCATTTGTTAAAATACAGTCTTGTGTGGGTATGTTCTGAAACAATATGAAGGGTATTGTTTAGTGGTAAGAAGAAGAAGAGGAAAGAGAGGGATAGGGTACCTAAGATTTACAGGGGGTATGTAGACAAAGGTCTGGCCGAGGCCCACAATAAGGAAAAGGATTTTAAACACTGTGCCTGTTGACTCCACTTTCCCCCTAGGGACGAACTGGCTACATTTATGGGGGCTCGCGCGGGATGGTGATATCACATTAAGGATAGCAACATTTACATGGGCACGTCACACAGGAAGGTGACATTACCTTAATGTTGGTGATATTACATTATTGTGGGTGACATTACCGTGATAGAGGTAGGGCCGGACAGTTAAAGATCAAGTTATAGTGAATGTGGATAGGTGTTAAGGCACATAACTTTCCTGTTCACACTTTACAAGTCTACATAGGTCTTGGTCCTAGTCTACTCTTGTCGTTGAGAGATTGTGTTGTGGTGTACTGTGTGGTGTCTTATATATAGATTAATTTTAGATATTAATTATCTATATTGCTTGGGGGTTTTAGACTCAACCTGCTGATTTACCTCTTTGAAATATGGCCACTCCTAAATTAACCACTGTAGAACTAAGGGCAAAGGGGGAAGGAATGGGTTTGTCTGGTTTAGCTTTAACGGATTACATACAGGAAGTGGAGAGAGAGTATCGTCAAGCAGAAAGAGACGATCGGAAGGCCGAATTGGAATTGAGGAAGATGGAGTTAGAAACTAAGAGGATAGAAGCGGAGCAAGCCACTAGAAGGATGGAACTTGAAGCTGAGCAAGCTGCAGGAACGGAGCAGAGCAGGAGCTCAGAAAAGGGAGCACGAGTACAGGATGAGGGAACTGGAGTTGAAGAGACAATCTAATGGGGAAACTGAGGGTGCAGTTGGAGGTTCCTCAGTCCCAGGCTCAACTTCAGCAGGTGGACATAGTTACCATGCTATGAAGTTTCCTCTAGCGGTCTATGATCAGGGCAAAGAGAAGATTGACCAGTACCTTCAACGCTTCGAGGCCATGTCCGTTGCTATGGGTCTGGACCGAGAAAAATTTAATCTTAAGCTATCCCAGGGATAGCTTGGAACCGGTTACGAGGTCTATTCTCGCCTGCCGCCAGGACACGAGAACAATTACGACGAATTGAAAGCCGCTTTGCTGAAACATTACGAGATCACATCAAGTACATATAGGAAGAAGTTTCGAGCAGCGAAACGAGAGCCAGGAGAGCTATTCACCGCCTACAGTTTGCGCCTGAAATCCTACCTCCAAAAATGGATGGATTTGGCAGGGTTCAAGCATGACTATGAGAGTCTGGAAGAGCTCATGATTGTCGACCAGATGCGACAGCAAATGTCAGAACCTCTGAAGACATTCTTGGGAGAACAAGGGGCGGAACGGCTTGATGTGGTGAATAAGCTGGCGGAAAGATTCGTTGAAGTCCATGGGGAGACGGAAGAAACCTGTACACCAACCAACAAAGGTCAGGAGAAACATGACCGAAAGAAATTCAAGGGCTCAGAAACAAAGAAAGTTGAACCTTATGCAGAACACTCAGAGAAGAGTCCAGAGAAGACAAAGGATGGGAGACAGAGCCCACCCAACTCTCAACCGAAACGACAGTGGTCTGAGAAGTGGTGTTCGATCTGCAAGTCACCCTCTCACAACACAAAAGACTGCAAAGCGAAATCGAAAAGCTCTCACTTCGCAGCCTGCCGCGTGGCTCCAAAGGTGGTTGCCACTGAAAAGGTCGAGGTTGTTGAAGGAACTCTGGACCAAGAGAGGCCACCTGTGGTCGAACGGATTGAAGTCAACGGCCAGCAGGTTACCTGTCTCTATGATTCTGGTTTGGACGGGGAAGCTGTGATTGATGCCAGCTTGGTACGCCCAGACCAACTCACAGGGGAGACTATTGAGATACAGCCTGCAATGAGGAGTGCTGTTGCCATGACGCTGCCAATCGCCAAGGTGGAGATTAAATCCAGGTACGTCACAGGCATCATTCCAGCAGCTGTGTTATCGGATTCCCTATTTCCCGTGATCCTTGGTACGAAATACGTGTTCTTGGGGATGCCCAAACAACCCTGCTCACCGGGGAACATCAGCCACTGGATCTCAAGGGAAGGAAAAGAGGGCAGACACGCTATGCCACAACCCAGTGCCTGGGGAATTGCATACTGCCCAGAGGAAGGACACAACGTTGCGTCCTTGTTACAAGAAGCTGCAAAAAAGTGCTGAGCCCATCAGAACGGGGGCAGTACTTTCTGAGGAATCGACTACTCTATCGGAGAGCTGGAAGGGGAGACAAACTGCATGAGCAGTTGGTGGTCCCAGAAGCCCACCGTCCTCACATTCTTCAGAGCGGGCATACCATATCCGGTAGTCAGATATCCGGAACTCGACATATGGGTGTCAGAGAGACGTTGCAGCAGATTTCCGGCCATTATTGCTGGCCAGGAATGACTGGTGATGTACGCCGGTTGGTTAAGTCTTGTCCAGAGTGCCAGAAGGCAGCACCCAAAAATCGGACGAAGAGTAAAGGAGCTCTTAAGATGGGAGAGAAAGTAGTAGTGTGGGGACCAGCAGAGACCAACATGATGCAAGCAGGATGGCATGGACCTTATCCTGTGGTAAAGGTTGTGTCCCGGAACACCTACGAAATTCGGATCGGGGGAGAACTGAACAGTCTTCCTAGGCATCTCCTGCAGAAGTATGAGGAGAGATCCGATATCAAATCCCCTCACCTTATGGTAATGGCAGCCATTGGGAAAAAGGTTACAGGTCCAGACGGAGACCAGAGATCCCAAGTACTACATAGGAAGGCCTATGGGAACGTACGAGGTAGGTCAGATTTTCCAGCCGAAGAGAGGAGGGAAATCACACGTCAGGAAGAGGCCAATAGTGAACCATTCGCTAGTAACCCAGTTCAGAAGGGGTGGGTAACGTCGGGAACGGCGCGAAATACCCGAGACTCCAACCAAGGATTGGCTGACCGGATCCAACATCGACCGAGATGGTCTTGGAAGCAAAAATCCAGGAGCTTTGGGGAAGACGATTCTGTCCAACGAGGACGATACCGCAAATCCCAGGATGCAAAACTTGAGGAAACCAGGCGGATATGGAGACAATGTTACAGTCAGGATGGAACGATCCGTCTGTATTGTGAGCCATCGCTTACGCAAGTCGGAAGTTGGCCGACTGAACGTACAGGAGCGATACGCCAACCCTAATGCATAGCATTATGAAGATATAGGCTATCAGTGAGATCGCCTAATTGCTGGAGAGGCAATACCTTTGAGGATACAGGCAGACTATCAACAATTGATGTGCTGAGCCATCTCCCAGAAACTGAACATGCGTTTGATGAGTGGATTGTTGTGGATCATCTGGATCGAACCTCCAGTGAGTAAGAGTTGATGCGGTCAACTCTCTTAAGAGGGGGCCTATGTCACATAATACTGAAGGATTTCGATCCAGATTGATGAAAGGCCTGAAAACCGCCGTTGCTAGGCGCCACAACTATTTGATGTCGGGAAATATGTTCCCAGTTTCAAACACGACCGGGATTCCCTGAGAAGTCCCCAATCAAAGACAATTGGCGGCAGGTTAATCTGCCCGGCATCAAAGGAAATTCGGCAGTCTGTTTTCTCAGATCTCAGGAGAATGGAGAAGGGAGAGGCGGGGCTTTCTTGATTGAAGTCCGGTCACGTGAGTGACGTCACTCGTGCAACATTTGACTGGGAGAAGTTAACGAAAGTTGCGTTCAGTCTGTCTGTGGATGAACTACAGATAACGGGAGTGTTTTTGTGTTCCTAGTTCTAATGGAGAAGAGATTTACAGGGTCTCCTGTTGTTTGGAAGACTGTGATGAATTGTGGATTCCGACTCCGAACGGGAACACTAGCATAAGGTAGTTTATTTATAAATAGAGTTATGACTGGAACGTAGTGATAGTGTGGGGAGAAAATAATCTAGGAGCATCGGCTGCAGCTGGCTGATGCCTAGCTTAAATGAGATAGAGTTATATATCATTTCACTCGGCAGGGTAAGACCAGTGTAATGGGATGGCTGGGGGAATAGGGGAAATGTAAATGGTGGGATATTCCGGTAGTGAGGCCTACTGGGGCTCCTGTGTTTTTCCGTTTGGTCTTTCCTTTCCCTTATCACCCAAATGTGACGAACGCCTCTGCCTTGATGCCAGAGGGTAGTTATAGATTAACTAGGATACATGTCTGAAGTGGCCTTTGGCCTATAATCACATATAGTGGATTGGAATAGGGTTTTTCTCTCACCGGATGTTCTATTCTCTACAGGTTCAACGGTATAAAAGAAAGGAAGTATTACTACGAGGTGTAGACAAAGCCAGTCACACTGAGTGATATTTTACTGTACCCGAGAAATTAAGGACAGCTGAGAGAGGAGAAAAATAGCAGTCACACTGAGGGCAGTTATACGAAATGGCCTCGGAAATGGGATATCGTTCCAAAAATTATAAACTCATAGAAATCAGGAGTGTTATCCTGAAAGGTCCAGTGTAGCAGTGATTGAGTGCTCAGGGCAGTTGTTTTGATGAAACTATTAGCACCTCCAAGGATAATGACAATATTAGGTAGAGAGGTGAAATAACAGTGATTTTAAAGTAACTGTGACTATGTCTAGTGACCATCACTATAGGTTGTAGAGAGGTTGCAGAGTAAAGACATTCATTCAGCAACATTTTGCCATAGGACAGAAAGTTTTCTTTAAACTTGTGCGAGATATAGGGAGATCTTGGTCGGTATCAGGAATTTAAGGAACATAATAGGTACATAGTGTGTTCCTGGTTCATGAACATTAATAGGCCATATTCAGTAGTGGAGAACAATCACCCAGGATATACATATGATTAACTCCAGAAGGTCAACCATTAGTCCGGAGCAATTCGTCATTCGGTGAGACCTGTTCTGAACTTGCTGTGGTGTGATGTGGCATGGCCTAACATGATGAAGAACGATCCTGAGCTCACTAATCTATTCTCGCATACACCATAGAAAATACTACATATTTCCACACGCAAACAGTGCACACACACACACACGTGACAATTTCTGTATTAAATGTTTTATTTTATCATTTGTTAAAATACAGTCTTGTGTGGGTATGTTCTGAAACAATATGAAGGGTATTGTTTAGTGGTAAGAAGAAGAAGAGGAAAGAGAGGGATAGGGTACCTAAGATTTACAGGGGGTATGTAGACAAAGGTCCTGGCAGAGGCCCACAATAAGGAAAAGGATTTTAAACAGTGTGCCTGTTGACTCCACTTTCCCCCTAGGGACAACTGGCTACATTTATGGGGGCTCGCGCGGGATGGTGATATCACATTAAGGATAGCGACATTTACATGGGCACGTCACACGGGAAGGTGACATTACCTTAATGTTGGTGATATTACATTATTGTGGGTGACATTACCGTGATAGAGGTAGGGCCGGACAGTTAAAGATCAAGTTATAGTGAATGTGGATAGGTGTTAAGGCACATAACTTTCCTGTTCACACTTTACAAGTCTACATAGGTCTTGGTCCTAGTCTACTCTTGTCGTTGAGAGATTGTGTTGTGGTGTACTGTGTGGTGTCTTATATATAGATTAATTTTAGATATTAATTATCTATATTGCTTGGGGGTTTTAGACTCAACCTGCTGATTTACCTCTTTGAAATATGGCCACTCCTAAATTAACCACTGTAGAACTAAGGGCAAAGGGGGAAGGAATGGGTTTGTCTGGTTTAGCTTTAACGGATTACATACAGGAAGTGGAGAGAGAGTATCGTCAAGCAGAAAGAGACGATCGGAAGGCCGAATTGGAATTGAGGAAGATGGAGTTAGAAACTAAGAGGATAGAAGCGGAGCAAGCCACTAGAAGGATGGAACTTGAAGCTGAGCAAGCTGCCAGGAAACGGGAAGCAGAGCAGGAGGCTCAGAAAAGGGAGCACGAGTACAGGATGAGGGAACTTGAGTTGAAGAGACAATCTAATGGGGAAACTGAGGGTGCAGTTGGAGGTTCCTCAGTCCCAGGCTCAACTTCAGCAGGTGGACATAGTTACCATGCTATGAAGTTTCCTCTAGCGGTCTATGATCAGGGCAAAGAGAAGATTGACCAGTACCTTCAACGCTTCGAGGCCATGTCCGTTGCTATGGGTCTGGACCGAGACAAATGGAATCTTAAGCTATCCCAGGGATTGCTTGGAACCGGTTACGAGGTCTATTCTCGCCTGCCGCCAGGACACGAGAACAATTACGACGAATTGAAAGCCGCTTTGCTGAAACATTACGAGATCACATCAAGTACATATAGGAAGAAGTTTCGAGCAGCGAAACGAGAGCCAGGAGAGCTATTCACCGCCTACAGTTTGCGCCTGAAATCCTACCTCCAAAAATGGATGGATTTGGCAGGGTTCAAGCATGACTATGAGAGTCTGGAAGAGCTCATGATTGTCGACCAGATGCGACAGCAAATGTCAGAACCTCTGAAGACATTCTTGGGAGAACAAGGGGAGGAACGGCTTGATGTGGTGAATAAGCTGGCGGAAAGATTCGTTGAAGTCCATGGGGAGACGGAAGAAACCTGTACACCAACCACCAAAGGTCAGGAGAAACATGACCGAAAGAAATTCAAGAGCTCAGAAACAAAGAAAGTTGAACCTTATGCAGAACACTCAGAGAAGAGTCCAGAGAAGACAAAGGATGGGAGACAGAGCCCACCCAACTCTCAACCGAAACGACAGTGGTCTGAGAAGTGGTGTTCGATCTGCAAGTCACCCTCTCACAACACAAAAGACTGCAAATCGAAATCGAAAAGCTCTCACTTCGCAGCCTGCCGCGTGGCTCCAAAGGTGGTTGCCACTGAAAAGGTCGAGGTTGTTGAAGGAACTCTGGACCAAGAGAGGCCACCTGTGGTCGAACTGATTGAAGTCAACGGCCAGCAGGTTACCTGTCTCTATGATTCTGGTTTGGACGGGGAAGCTGTGATTGATGCCAGCTTGGTACGCCCAGACCAACTCACAGGGGAGACTATTGAGATACAGCCTGCAATGAGGAGTGCTGTTGCCATGACGCTGCCAATCGCCAAGGTGGAGATTAAATCCAGGTACGTCACAGGCATCATTCCAGCAGCTGTGTTATCGGATTCCCTATTTCCCGTGATCCTTGGTACGAAATACGTGTTCTTGGGGATGCCCAAACAACCCTGCTCACCGGGGAACATCAGCCACTGGATCTCAAGGGAAGGAAAAGAGGGCAGACACGCTATGCCACAACCCAGTGCCTGGGGAATTGCATACTGCCCAGAGGAAGGACACAACGTTGCGTCCTTGTTACAAGAAGCTGCAAAGAAGTGCTGAGCCCATCAGAACGGGGGCAGTACTTTCTGAGGAATCGACTACTCTATCGGAGAGCTGGAAGGGGAGACAAACTGCATGAGCAGTTGGTGGTCCCAGAAGCCCACCGTCCTCACATTCTTCAGAGCGGGCATACCATATCCGGTAGTCAGATATCCGGAACTCGACATATGGGTGTCAGAGAGACGTTGCAGCAGATTTCCGGCCATTATTGCTGGCCAGGAATGACTGGTGATGTACGCCGGTTGGTTAAGTCTTGTCCAGAGTGCCAGAAGGCACCACCCAAAAATCGGACGAAGAGTAAAGGAGCTCTTAAGGTGGGAGAGAAAGTAGTAGTGTGGGGACCAGCAGAGACCAACATGATGCAAGCAGGATGGCATGGACCTTATCCTGTGGTAAAGGTTGTGTCCCGGAACACCTACGAAATTCGGATCGGGAGAGAACTGAACAGTCTTCCTAGGCATCTCCTGCAGAAGTATGAGGAGAGATCCGATATCAAATCCCCTCACCTTATGGTAATGGCAGCCATTGGGAAAAAGGTTACAGGTCCAGACGGAGACCAGAGATCCCAAGTACTACATAGGAAGGCCTATGGGAACGTACGAGGTAGGTCAGATTTTCCAGCCGAAGAGAGGAGGGAAATCACACGTCAGGAAGAGGCCAATAGTGAACCATTCGCTAGTAACCCAGTTCAGAAGGGGTGGGTAACGTCGGGAACGGCGCGAAATACCCGAGACTCCAACCAAGGATTGGCTGACCGGATCCAACATCGACCGAGATGGTCCTGGAAGCAAAAATCCAGGAGCTTTGGGGAAGACGATTCTGTCCAACGAGGACGATACCGCAAATCCCAGGATGCAAAACTTGAGGAAACCAGGCGGATATGGAGACAATGCCACAGTCAGGATGGAACGATCCGTCTGTATTGTGAGCCATCGCTTACGCAAGTCGGAAGTTGGCCGACTGAACGTACAGGAGCGATACGCCAACACTAATGCATAGCATTATGAGGATATAGGCTATCAGTGAGATCGCCTAATTGCTGGAGAGGCAATACCTTTGAGGATACAGGCAGACTATCAACAATTGATGTGCTGAGCCATCTCCCAGAAACTGAACATGCGTTTGATGAGTGGATTGTTGTGGATCATCTGGATCGAACCTCCAGTGAGTAAGAGTTGATGCGGTCAACTCTCTTAAGAGGGGGCCTATGTCACATAATACTGAAGAATTTCGATCCAGATTGATGAAAGGCCTGAAAACCGCCGTTGCTAGGCGCCACAACTATTTGATGTCGGGAAATATGTTCCCAGTTTCAAACACGACCGGGATTCCCTGAGAAGTCCCCCAATCAAAGACAATTGGCGGCAGGTTAATCTGCCCGGCATCAAAGAAATTCGGCAGTCTGTTTTCTCAGATGTCAGGAGAATGGAGAAGGGAGAGGCGGGGCTTTCTTGATTGAAGTCCGGTCACGTGAGTGACGTCACTCGTGCAACATTTGACTGGGAGAAGTTAACGAAAGTTGCGTTCAGTCTGTCTGTGGATGAACTACAGATAACGGGAGTGTTTTTGTGTTCCTAGTTCTAATGGAGAAGAGATTTACGGGGTCTCCTGTGTTTTGGAAACTGTGATGTGATGAATTGTGGATTCCGACTCCGAACGGGAACACTAGCATAAGGTAGTTTATTTATAAATAGAGTTATGACTGGAACGTAGTGATAGTGTGGGGAGAAAATAATCTAGGAGCGTCGGCCGCAGCTGGCTGATGCCTAGCTTAAATGAGGTAGAGTTATATATCATTTCACTCGGCAGGGTAAGACCAGTGTAATGGGATGGCTGGGGGAATAGGGGAAATGTAAATGGTGGGATATTCCGGTAGTGAGGCCTACTGGGGCTCCTGTGTTTTTCCGTTTGGTCTTTCCTTTCCCTTATCACCCAAATGTGACGAACGCCTCTGCCTTGATGCCAGAGGGTAGCTCTAGATTAACTAGGATACATGTCTGAAGTGGCCTTTGGCCTATAATCACATATAGTGGATTGGAATAGGGTTTTTCTCTCACCGAATGTTCTATTCTCTACAGGTTCAACGGTATAAAAGAAAGGAAGTATTACTACGAGGTGTAGACAAAGCCAGTCACACTGAGTGATATTTTACTGTACCCGAGAAATTAAGGACAGCTGAGAGAGGAGAAAAATAGCAGTCACACTGAGGGCAGTTATACGAAATGGCCTCGGAAATGGGATAATCGTTCCAAAAATTATAAACTCATAGAAATCAGGAGTGTTATCCTGAAAGGTCCAGTGTAGCAGTGATTGAGTGCTCAGGGCAGTTGTTTTGATGAAACTATTAGCACCTCCAAGGATAATGACAATATTAGGTAGAGAGGTGAAATAACAGTGATTTTAAAGTAACTGTGACTATGTCTAGTGACCATCACTATAGGTTGTAGAGAGGTTGCAGAGTAAAGACATTCATTCAGCAACATTTTGCCATAGGACAGAAAGTTTTCTTTAAACTTGTGCGAGATATAGGGAGATCTTGGTCGGTATCAGGAATTTACGGAACATAATAGGTACATAGTGTGTTCCTGATTCAGGGTCAGTAATAGGCCATATTCAGTGGCGGATAACAGTCACCCAGGATATACATATGATTAACTCCAGAAGGTCAACCATCATCCGGAGCAATTCGTCATTCGGTGAGACCTGTTCTGAACTTACTGTGGTGTGATGTGGCATGGCCTAACATGATGAAGAACGATCCTGAGCTCACTAATCTATTCTCGCATACACCATAGAAAATACTACATATTTCCACACGCAAACAGTGCACACACACACACGTGACAATTTCTGTATTAAATGTTTTATTTTATCATTTGTTAAAATACAGTCTTGTGTGGGTATGTTCTGAAACAATATGAAGGGTATTGTTTAGTGGTAAGAAGAAGAAGAGGAAAGAGAGGGATAGGGTACCTAAGATTTACAGGGGGTATGTAGACAAAGGTCTGGCCGAGGCCCACAATAAGGAAAAGGATTTTAAACAGTGTGCCTGTTGACTCCACTTTCCCCCTAGGGACGACTGGCTACACCACCACAACTATAACCAACGTCATTGAGACGGGTTGAACGAGGTGGAAAGTTTCTTTTTTTTTCGGCAAATCGGAATCGGAATCTGTCTCTGGTTCTAGCCTATGTGTCTGTTGATGACTCCTTCTCCTTCATCATCCACTAAAAAAGTCTGGCCGTAATCCCACTCCTATAATCCAGGAAAACAGCTGCTATATATATATATATATATATATATATATATATATATATATATATATATATATATATATATATATATATATATATATATATATATATATATATATATATACCTATTCATAGAATTAGGAAGTGCACACAAACGGATCTTCCACCCAGATCATATATCCGAGGCTTAAACATGAAGGGGTAATCCATAATAGTATCCACCATGAATATAATGTAATCCCCCAAGTCACAGTTGTTAAGTAACTGGGCTAGAGGCATTCCGGCGTGGTATAACAGACAGATATAAGCCTGAAGCGTTCGTGTAACAGACATGTATAAGACTTCAGCTGTCCATGTGATTGATTCAATCAGGATCAGGCACAGAAACTTTCAGCACATCTTTGGATGAGGAGGGACATCACATTATCCATAGTATTTCCTGACATTGAATTGGGCATAAATATTCCAGCCATTTTCAGGGTTACGATGTAGGCTATATCTTTTTTCAGCTAAATACACGACTTGATTGACCGGGAGTTGGTATAGTTCTTGATTGCCCATGTCTGGGATATGATGGATGAGAAGATTCAAAGGAAGCTGGGAGTCTGCAAAAGCAGTCGGTAAATCCATACTGTTCAATGATGATGAACCCCAGACTATCCATGAGCCTCTGGTTTATGAAAGTTGAACGTGAAATCAGGCGGTGACTTTTAGAAGAGGGTATACGCTGGACCCATCTAGGCCAGGCATTCCTGATGCCTTTGCAGACATTGAAATGATGAAAACCGTCTGTAAGTTCCCAGAGGTAGGGAATCCACTTCAGCATGGTCAAAGTCCATTAATTACCCAGGCATTGACATACAGGTTCAGGGTGTGCGGCAGTAACCAACACTCTTTAACTCTAGAATATTAGGGGTGGGCTGATATCCCAGTTTCCCTCCTCTAATTCCAATCATGTTGACTGTAAATCCAGTGCCAATACTCTACCCGCATCTCTCCAGCGCTATATATTGAAGAAAAGCAGGGTCGATATACATTATGTAATAAAACCCATACTTTGATAACAATGTATCATAATAAAAATAAAGGAAACAAAAAGGAAGAAGATAGAAGGGTGTTTCTAGTTTCCTAGCACTTGTCGCCTACTGTAGAGTTTTGTCTCACTCCAAAAGTGAGTGAGGTATCTACTCAATATGTACATCTATTCGGGACCGATACTGGAGCTTCCTGAGGGGTTATTCACCTCTTAACCATCCAAACGTTCTGCTAGTACAGTTGTCACAACATGATTAGAATCCTTGAAACAAGGGCATCATGTAAACAATGCATAAATCTCTTCTCCATAGTTACAAACAGCATTAGGTAAGTACCACTGACAAATGGTAGACGGCTAACTACCAGATCAGTCATCTCCTCTTTCATCACCATTACCATCATCATGTGTTTGTCACCACTGGGGTGAATTTAGAAGATCTACTCCAGCAGTAACAATCATGAATAGAATATACATATATAACAAATAACAGAAAAACTTGTAAGTTTTTTACTATAACATGGTATGAACCATCTAGCGGGTATTACCCAACATCTCAAAGCCAAAACACAAGAGCATGGTATAATTTCCCACTCACTTGAGATTATATATCATACAAAATGACAATCCCATAACATCATTTATGAAAAAGACTACAAGACAATCACACCTCTGTGTATTTACAACAATGTGAACAGAAGATTAACTCCTAAGTGCATGATAAGTCAAGTGCCAACATCTCTTCTGCCTAACAGACTATGTAAGTTGTACACAGATAGTAATATTTCTCCATCATAAGAAAACAGATACATAATATGCACCCAGAGAGAACACTTTATAACACAGAGACAAGTTGCAAAAGATATGTACTTGAGAATAAAATATGTTCACAAAGCATATCAGAAAGATTACACATAGCAAGATTACATTGTTAGCCGTAGGAAAGCCGGCTGGACAAAATGGCGATGTGACCGACTGCGCAACTCAAACCAACTTTTCAATGAAAAGTTATTCTCATATTTTTCATACACACAATTTCAATCATGATATTAGTTACATCAAAGCATTCATCCTAATACATAAAATAACATGTCTTATAATGCTCACCCAAAGCGCCAGAGGATAAATGGGCGATTAAATTACGCCCGACTGACCCAATGTGTGACTCGCTATCTTGAACATAACATGGCAAGTCTAGCTTCGCCTTTGTCTCGCTAAAAAACACCTTTGTTGCAGGGTACTCAGCCAATCAATGGGCCTTATTTGAAACCAAAGTTAGTTTCGTTACTTCTCCCGTCGTAACTTTTAATAGCCTCTCCTTTTAAGGTAGCTCTTATAGCAATCTTCTTGGAAAGTACTGCTGGATGACACACATACGTGACAATCGCCTTCTTCCTCCTTTGAAAGCGTTAGCCCTTACTAAAGTGAACCTTAGGGCTTCTGTTTTAAAATACTCACATGCATAAATACGAAAACCGACACACAAACAAGGAAATCCACAAATACACATACTCACACATGCGTACGCATACGTACACACAGACATACAAATCATCATAGACTGGCTTTACCCTTGCCCCCGCCCACAACAGTCGTTCAACATTTGTTTCTGCCATAAGCCGTATGTCCTGTTTTTGCTGCGCTCATGTGTAAGTTATCTATCAACTCTTAAATCTATCAACGTTATGGTCTCCCTCTTCTACGTATTCACCTTGCATAATTATCTTTTAGAGTAACTGACGTGTGTTTTTTACGTACCCGAAATGTTTAATTGTCCAGAATGGTGATATGCTGACGAAAGACTGTTACTATCAGCACACATGAGAGTTGAGAATATAAGTTATTGCCAAAAATATAGTCAGATATTAGTCAGATATTACTGAGCTACCGTAAAATATTAGACGGTACTACATGATTTCTGTTAGCGCCGAATGTCGCATGGCGCTCACCAAACCCGACACCCGCACATTGTGCCAATGGGTTTCAAGCGGGAGAGCGCAATTGGGAGGGTTCAAGCCTTACGCTAGTGAGAGGAAATGCAACCAAAGACTAAATGATACAGCAGGGCAAACCAGACCCTAAGCGTTGGTCGACAACTGGTTTAGGGTAGAAGCTCCGACAGGAGGATTGTTAGAGCATTGCTTTACTGACCCGGAAGCTTCTGTAACTTGTCTTATTCCAGATTTATTGGTGTTAACTTTTCTCTGGAATAAACTAGACAGGCCGAGAGAGGGATCATGCTACATGGGCAACACATGGTCTCTACATTCAGCCCAGGCCTTGTGCAATAGCGAGGATATAACTTCTATTTACAAACTATCGTCTACCAAGACTGACGGTGCCAGTCATCGCCAAAGCAAAGCCAAAATCACGATGAAAATCCCAATGGAACAAGAATAAAAATAACGAAACTCGGTAAAATAAGTATGACAAGAGATATATTTATCAATGGAGATAAATTACAGGAAGCCAGACGTTTTGAATGGCAATGTTCACTTCTGACAGGCGATGGAAATGCGATGACAGCAATTAAAAACAGAAGAAACATGATTCTGCAAAAACTAAATCAATTAAAACCTGGATGGAATAGAACAGATGGTGACATAACAATCAGAATACTGAGAGCGTGTATGTTTTCTGGAGCAACATACATGAGTGAAACGTTTTTGTCTACAAATTATCCGGTCTGGATACAAAAAGACAGAGGGAGTTTGAGGGATTAGAGGTGGGATGATCGATTTCCTTGCACTGGGATTTATCCCATATCGCTCGGTCTCTTTCTGCAGAGCGGTATGCTGAAAGTTTCTCACAGAGCACGAAGTCCGTAGCTCCAGCGATGACCCCAGGAGTCTTCAAGAAAACAGCACCGGTTAACTTAATGATGAAGCTCGGTAACAAACCCACGTACTTCAACTTATCCACTCCGCTACGGAGACCTCCATGGATATTTGACACATCAACCAGAAAGCAGATGGGCGTTTTTGAATATAAGTATTACAGAGGAATAT